>CM053789.1:587348572-587528572 GCA_028749045.1 Cupressus sempervirens
ATTAATCATAAAAGCTATCTTATCTTGAACTTCTGGGCCAGGTGCCTGTATTTGTTCATATATCATCAATGATACTCCCTCAACAGTGAATTGGTAATTGTACCACTAAGAGTTTTTTGATCCTCATCGAAAAAAAGCTTACATAAAAATTTAATGTTTCCGAATACAATTAAGCTTTATAAATATATACAAATGTAGATATATGTACACATGTACATATGGACATGAATATTTATGCATACACATAACATACATACATAAACAAAAATACATACATATATCATATATGTGTGTATGTGTGTATGTGTCTAAAAGTTGATTGCAGTGTTACTTGATGACTTCCACTGGTTAGTTACATTTTTTGATGGATCCACAAGGATTCAGATTAAAACAATGGCAACATCTCATTTCTAAAGAAAATACCTCAATAGCTGCATCTCGTTTTTCAGCAGCAGCCACCAATGTTTCGATATTAAGAGCATGTCCAAAGCTGTTTAAAGTTTGTCTGGTAACTGTCATGCACAAGCACAAGGAAAACCATTAAAATATAAAAATAAAACCAATGTCTAAACAGGATATATTATTTCACAAAAAATATCCATGTAATTGATAATTTCAATCAGTCTGTCTTGCCAGTCCTCATCCAAAAGATTTGAAAAACCAAAAGAGGAAGTATGTGGTAACATCCTTCTTATCTCTGATACTAGCATTGCTTAGATGAATTTATATATTTTGTGGGTTCCCTTTTCTTGTGATTTTACTGAAGCACGTGAAGAAAAGGTCATAGAACAAATATGTCATGAATATTAATGGAACTCGGTTGTCACAGCTAACTTATGTAAACAAACAGTTTAAAATATATTTACCACAGAATTCTCAATTTAAATACAAAAATTATAAGGTGATCGTTTATCCTGCATTGATAAAAAGATGAAAAAAATACATATTGGGGTGACATCCCCAGAAAAGTTGATGTGCAAACATCTTCTTGGTTGGTACAAACACGCAAAAAGGAATGCAATGTGATTGTCCCAGATTAGCTACAGCATACACTAAATACCTCACATCTAAATAAAAAATCTAAAAACAATTTAAATGTTGACCATTGGAGCTTTGATTAGTTAAAATAATAACAGTGTCTGCATTTCCAAAAGGCAAAATAATTGATAAAGATACCTGGAACTGCAGAACCTCGAGAATTGCACAAAAACCCCTGACTGGATACCATAGATGTTGTTGATCCACTACCAGCTTGCAGAGAAGGTGCTGCTTGAGACGACTAATCATGCACAAGATTTAAATGCAAATTATATTTCTAGCATTGAACACAAGCATGATTTTTATTGCTTACAAAAGATCGCTCTGAAAAAAAGGGTTAAAAAAATGCCCAGAAATCAAGATTAATAAACAGATGATATCAAATAATTTGCTGGAAAAAATAAACTATTAAGTAAAAAGTAAGATCTTGTTTCTTGCTTATAAAAGGCTACAATATAACACCTTCAATCCTGGACCAGATTCAATTTGGCCATTGGCTGACATCGTCTGTCCAGTTGCCAGAAGTGAAGACTGTCTAACATAGCTTGCTGGATTTCCCTGCTGTCTCTGTACCAATGCAGATTGTGATGATGTCGGACCCACAATTGACTGCCATGTAGAATCAGAATTCTAATAGACAAACACAAAGGATGACACTCAGCTCTCAACTGCTTGTCAAAGAATGCAGATGCAAGTTACTTATGTGCCCCAACATATCCAAACACATGCCAACCACTTACCTCAATTGTATCAGAAGATGGCAAAGAAATTGAACTCTGGTGTTGATCTGATGAGGGAGGATTCCCAACTGTTGGTTCTGTATGGCTAGATGAACTGCGTGCTAAAGCCCTTTCTATAAACTCAATCAACTCTCCATGAGAATCCCGCACGTGTGATATCTGCAAGATATGATTGCAGTACTGTGGCCATTCTACTAGTCGATCAAGAAATTGATCCAGAGCTGTGAAGCCAAATGAAAACATCTGCAAAAATTTCTAGTAAGATCTCAAGTTTCTATACCAACCATAGGTGCAAAATTTCAGTAAAAAACAAACTATAACAGCCAACCTTGGAGTCCAAAGGTTTACGCAGAGCATCAAGGACACAACGTAGCGCTATGCCAAGGGTGAGAGATGAGACAATCTGGTGCTTTATGATTGAGCCTATGAAATATGAAAACAGTTACATTATCACAAATTTAAATTTTAAAATGAATGTGCATGGGTAAATAATCCACAGTATATGATCAGCAAGAAGAGATGAATACTAATACTTACCAAAAAGAATGCCTGTCAATTTCAATTCCCTCTCTGGATACCTTGTGAAAAAACGGTATTCATCAAATAGGCTCTGTATCATGCAAGCAAAGATTTCTTGCTCCCTGCAAAAAGCTCCATGTGTCAGCCCTTTAGAATAGCAAAATGTTGAAATAGGTATTATTCAACTATATTACAATTCGGGGCAGATGCAGCCAGAAACATTCACATTAAAAAGGGTAAGGTTAAAATATGGGGAAAATATTGCAATTCAATTGCATCGATTCTCACGTTAAACATTGCCTAAATATGGAAAATAAAAAATGAAAACTGTTTAAACTAGTTAGCACAAAGTGAATATTAAAGTTGGATGTTAAAGTTGTCAATTTTGATATTAAAATATGTGATTAGTTACACACTGCTTTTTTCCTGAAAGCTTTGTGTTGCAAATTAATAAGACAAAATCAAAAAAATAAAGATAGTTTGCATGCATTTTTGAATCAATGACAATTTAAAAGAACAAAATGAAAATAACATAGACTTTAAATCCATCGAATGACATCTTATTTAGCTGCAACAGTCAACTGTAGTAACTAATTCGTCAGCAAGTAATATACCTTTTCTCAGAAGACTCCTTGAAGCATGCAAGCATTTGCACTAAATCCTCAATAGTCAACTGCCCAACATAGATCTTCTGAAAATAAGAATTTGACTCTTCATCAATATCAGCAGCAAATACTTCAGATGGTGACTGCTCTGCAGCACCAACACTTAATAATCGGGGGTTCACACGGACCATTGCAGAATGTAACCGTTTCATTTCTTCCACAAGATCTCGGGACTCCAATTGGCCAACATTAGACTGAAGCACCTGAAAAAAAAAAATCACAGTCCTATAGCAAAGCAAGATACGTTCATTCATTCTAAATATATCACGGAGAGAAAAATATGGCCAACCTTAAAGAAGCTTGCAGTGGTATCCAAAGAAAGATTGACTATAGGTCCAGAACGTTGGGCTAAATTTCCCAGCGCATCATTTGATGCTTCAAATAATGTTCTCTCCCTCAAAAATTTCAGACATGCCTGTAGTCAATGACAAGAAAAAGTATGCACTAGTGATCAAAACATTTGTTGAGTCATTATTTTCACTAGAAAGGTGAAGAGCCCTTAAAAGACATACAAGTAATCAATGTCATGAAATAGTATGCATTAATGATCGTGAAATAGTATGCATTAATGACCAAAACATTTAATGGGTCACCTTTTTTTCACTAGAAAGGTAAACACATTAAATAAAAATTTATCTTAAACTATAAATCCATGTCACTAAAAAAAGCATACAGCATTGCTCATTGTAACCAATTTGAAAGGGATAAGCATCATTCAAAACCTTTACCTGAAATAAGGTATCCCTATGAGTGCTCAAATTGTCATTTAGCCATGTTTCCAAATTCAAATACTCCCTTCTAGATGCAAAAGCCGCAAGTTCAATTGCAAAAGAAAAGGGTGTCATGTCCAACACATGAGACAATGCCTGAAAATTGCAAGTTATGTGTTTAATAATGATGACAATAAATATTAAACCAAAAGCAACTCTAAGCTAATAAAACGTAAATTACAGGGGCCCTCTCCAGTTGTTTCTTTGAAATTTACTGGAGGGTAAGTAAAACATGGGGTTCCCCAGCTGTCCCCAGTACACAATCCCTGAGCAACGACATGGCTAATGTCTCTAATACTGACTTTTACCCAAAATTACCAGCAATTGCCGCACTTGGTTCTTTCTTTATGGCACATTAGTGAGACATGATATGCATAAATAGTCCGTGTTAAAATGTGGGCAAACAATATAGCTTCATTCCTACATACACAACAATAAAAATATGCACACATAATTGTGCTGTAATGAATTCACTGTCTTACCTTTATCTCTTGGCATGCATCTGCAATTTTTGAGATACTACTAGGATCTTTTGAATGGATGTCCATCATACTCCAGAGGACAATTTGAGGATTAATATGCCAAAGTTGGTTAAGTAAAATGCTGCTACTAAGATTTCCCCCAAGGCATAAGGAAAAAAGAGTAGAAAATATATCACGCTGAAGCATGTTGAAGTTCGTCTGCACAAGTGGTGTTGCATTATGATTAGTCAACATAAATTAAGTGTCACAAACATAGAAAAAAAATGAAACAAAACTGTCACAGGCAACTAACTTTGACTTGGGCAACAACGACAAGCAAAGTCTCTGGACAGTGATTAATAGGATACTCAAACATCGAGCGCACAACAGCCCCATGCCCCATCTCTGCCAAATGGCACAGTACCTCTACCAGATCAATAGACAACCATGCCTGATTCATATTACCAAATGGAAGTTTATTTCCATGTGGAACTTCCAAGGGTGCCTGTCAAAGTGGGATTTTTTTAATTAATCAAATATCGAAAAATAGCATAACAGCTAAGAAGGCTGTGTCAAATGTGATGTGATAAAGTGTTAAATCATTGAAGCTTTCATAGTGGAGAGCTGTGTTCAAATCCCAAAAAAAACACAAATATGTTTATTTGGAATAAAAGATGAACATTAAACCAGGTAAATCACTATATCCAATTCTCAGTATGGTTTACTCCAATGGGCAATGCTTCGTGCAAGTCATGGAGAAATTGATTGAAGAGATGACTCACACTCTTGACATTGAAAGGTAAAGGGCACTCCACCATTAGAATATCAATCAAAAAAATAGATGAACTTGTAAGCTAAGTCATCACCTGTAGCCTTCTTGAATTTGTAAATGTCAGAATTTCAGCTGATGCGGATACAGCAAATCTCAAGAACGATAGCTGACCTTCATCATTCTTCCATACACTTCCACAAAATGTCTGAACAGGAAGTGGATCCTGCAGGCAATTAAAATCCAAAACCAACTATATTCAGTTCGTCATTTATGGTTAGCAAACCCTTTTTTCCCTACTTAGGGAGCATTACAGAAATGCAAAAAATATATAAGCATGCAAATAGGATCTGGTGATATAGAACTCTGCCATGTTTACCTGGCAAATTTTTGCATAGGTTGAGATCAGCATTGAGAATGACTGTTGATCTGGTATATAAAACCCTTCATGATCTAAAGCCTCCATTACTTTAACCCAACTAATGTCTGGGGCCTGCAGTAACAACCAGTATCAGCTTCATCCAAAGCTCATTAAAGCATGACACAAATAAAATATATAGCTTTGCAACAAGTTAAGTGAATCGCAGAAAACTCACCAATTCCTTAATAGAATCTAAAAGAACGTCTATATTCCAGGAGGTTAACCATGAACAGTCAGTTGTGGAACTACTAAAAAGTGAAGAATAAAATGTTCCATGCGTGCCATGAGCATCAACAAGGCCTGTGTGAGTGCGAACAACAGTACTGATTATCTTGGAAACAGTCTGCTCTGTAAGTGGGCAAAACAATGACAAAACATCTTTGCAATGTGCAACATCGATTGTACAGCCATATCCAAGCTCCTCCATTATTCTTGCAACATCAGTAGCCTCTTCCAACTGTGTCAAAACAGTATCTGACACTTGCAAATTGCATGCACAAGATTGAAAACTCCTGCAGTGACCAAACAGTACAGAATTGAAATAGTGTGCATATAAAACTAGCAAAAAAAGGCCAAAAAGAGACCTTTTCGAATCAAGGATCTAATCCTGTTTATCCTCCCAAGTTCAATAAATAAGAACTGTTGGAAAAATAATAGCTTCACAATAATAAGAGAAAAGAAAAGAAGCAAATACCTTAAAGTGCTGACAGTATTTACATCATTTTTTAATAGTGGTTTGAGAAGTAATGACATGTGTACTTTCGGCTCTAACAATGACAAAGCCTGAAGGAAAGAAGGTACGTGTTTTGATAGCCCTTCACTCTGATGGAGGAATAACAAAATCCGCTCAATAAGATCTTCAGAGATTTCAGATGTAGGATTCTCACACAGTTCCATAATTTTAGACTTGCAAAAATTTTGGCCTGGAAAAAGGGTGCTTTTCGAGGGTTAATCCTTCTAAACAGAGAACAAAAAATAGAGAGAGAGGAAAACCAAAATCTTAATAAAAAAAAACAAAAGAATCTTGGGAAATGTTCAATACAAACAAATAACTGTGCCCACCTTCATGGCTTCTATTTAAGTTGTCTGAATCTGCTAGGGAAAATCCCAAACTGAGCTGCTCGGGTAATGATAAATGCAGGGCCTTTGACAAATCTCCAAGAATATCTTCAGTGATATGAGTATTTTGTACAGCTTGACAGAAAACTGTACTAAAGTTTGGTTGGTGCACCAAATGTCTCACCACAACAGAGAGAAGTTCCAACTTTAACTGCATGTTTTGCACATCTCCATCACGCAAATTTACCTGATCCAAGCAGCTCTGTAGCAAAACAATGCTACAATCTAACCCATATCCTGCAAACTATCAAGAATAACAAAAACTTCATCAATAACTCGTGTGTGCAATAAAAACGACTATTACCAATTAAACTATCTGATTCTGAGGTGCTGAAAACATTAATGACAATTAAAACAATGGAAATATTACGTTTATTCAAAAAAAACGTGAGAATCTGAATGTACAATGGCAGAAAAGAAAGATGGCATAATCCTTGAGCTCAGTTTCGAACATCTCTGTATTCTAACCATGCTTTTTTTTCAGGCCTCCACCCACAACCTAACACATGAAGATGGTCCCCAGTCATAGTGCAAATGAATTTTTTAGCTCTTGGTCATGGCCAAAATGTGATTAGGCTAGAAGTGCAATTATTTTATTATTCTAGGGCTGGAAATTATCTATGCACGATGTTCAATGCTTCAACAGGTTTGATGCACTTGTTGGCTCCTCAAGAGTTTAGCAACCTTTTGGTGCTTTGACTTCAATGACAACTGGCACTTATAACACATTAGCTAACTTATAAGAAAGAGAACTGAATTTCTATAAAAATAAATATCTAATTTGGCATTTTCTATTATGTCAAAAACTAAAATCATAAAAGGTGCTTAGGACAGCTGTATGGTTGTTTGAAGTTATTGTTCAACTAAGTTACAACTAAAAAACGTATTTAGACTTCTGCATGTGGGATCCATCTAGGTTCAAAGAAGTTTGAAAAGTTAGGTTGCAATGCTAGGCTACAGGAACCTCACTAAATTGTTTGGAACTTGTTTCTCAGAAATTACAATTTTCATAAGATCTCTGATTTTTCACTGTGGAAAACGTCATAGTTCCCTATCAACTGAACACAAATTCATTCTCCAAATGAGAAAAATTTCCCTTAAAAATACAAGAATAACAGAAAGCTGAAAATGCAAGTTCGCTCCAACAGATGATCAGCATAAGATAAGTTTGTCCTTTTTGGCTGGGGGGAATCTTTCCAGTACTAATCAGAAAATTTTGAGCCCCACGTGATGATACAGGAGTAGGATAAATGTTAATGTCAGTATTACATGGAGCGAAGTCTCAAAAAGGACACATGGATACACCAAAGACTAAAGGCAATCTGGCTCTGCCAAAACCACTATCGGAAACCAACCAAACTGGAGACCTCATCAAAATCTTAATATAATGATCCACAAAAGTGTGAGATTATTGACTGAACTAAAAGATGTAACAGCTGCCAGAAGATCCGAACAGGCATTCCTTTCTAACATAATCATCCTCCTTTAAGCAGATAAACTTTCCAAAGGCACTTTGTCAGATCTCATTGAAGTTAATTGGCCACACTGCTAACCTACAGACTGCATGCACTTGCCTTCATCATTACTGGTGGGTGTTAATAATTGAGTTCACTAACATCCAGGATTGCGCACATGCCTCTATCAAATCATGCAACAGAAAACCTAATCAAGGCATATTTCCTCATTATCCCCCATGGTTAGCACCTTAGTTACCTAGGTTCGCCTCCCCCTCTTCCGGACCAGCCTGGGTACGAACTGGTACCTGGTGTGGGTACGGTTCGCAGTCTGGTTTGGCCAGGGTTCGATTTTGGGGACACCAGTTCGAACTTGATGCCAAGACGGACAGACCTGGGCAAACTGGTCTAGCCCAGATAGAACCACAGTCGACCTTGGGCAAACTGGGCCCCACGGACGGCCAAACAGTGTTTTTTTTTTTTTTAATTGCAAATTTTATAAATTTTTCACACCCTTAACCCTAAAAAGTGTAAGTGAAAGGCTTATGTTGGCTTCTACCTCTCATTTATGGCAGTGAAAGGCTCATGTTGGCCAATACTAGTACTACTGCTGCTGATCCCATTGGCCTTAGCTCATTTGCTGAGTCAATTAATGCCGAAGAAGAAGTTGATGAAGAAGAAGAGGAATATTACTAAATTCTGAATCCATTAGTTGAACTTGAGACAATCTTACTTGAACTTGCTGTTATCATTTTTGGTTAATTTTAATGTTTTGAATCTTTGGTGTTGAGCTTGAAATGCATGATGGTATGATCACAATTCATGATTCTATGATTACAAGTTTTAAAGTTTATGGTATTTTTGTTGTTTAATCCTATGATTTTACGATACTATGTGACATTTTAATCTTAACTCATGCTTCTAGCTTCATAAAATGTATATATCTATGATTTTTTATAATGTTTACATGTTTTAATACAAACGAACCCAAACCCTTTTCCAAAATTTTGCCATACCAGCGAACCGGTTCTTCGAACTCAAACTTCTAATTGAACTTGAACCGGTAGCTTAGGATTATGAGGTTGCTCAAGTTGTCCTAGAATCAAGTTTACAGTGCACATTGTCATATCCATCTCAATACAACAATTAACTAATCTAAAAGCACACTTAGCTATGTCCTATATAAACATTCCTGAAACCATAGTAGCAAACATTGCAAGATCATGGACCATGGTTCAACTTGTTTCCAGTACCAATTCTAATTTCCAGGTCACTTTCAGTCAAAACTGAACTTTAAACTCAAAAACCTGCAATCTTTAGAAGAACTGAAGAACAAATCATGAGTTATTCAATATTGGCAGGCCAATTCCAGTCAAAACTGGACCTTAGCCCCAAAAAGCTAAAATCTTTTGAATAACTGAAGAACAACTCATGAGTTATTCGATAGCTCACAAGAAAATATTGAACCTGAGTTTTTCAAAAATATGTCAGATAGTCCTGAACTTGATAGCTTCCTAAGTTTGTCCCATTTCAAACATGTGTGATTAAATTCCATTTACATTTTTTTGGTGTTGTGTCAATGCAATCATATAAAATGCTACCATGCTGAAACAGATCTTCCAAAATGGTTCTCAGATTTTAATTATATATGCCTATCTCTAAACTCAATGTACAGTTAGTTTGCTGAGTTTGTCCCATTTTAAACCTGTGTTATTAAATTGCATTTACATTTTCAATGTGTTGTGCCAATGTGATTATATAAAATGCTACTGTGCTGAAACTAATCTCCCACAGAAGCTATTTGGCTCAACTGCTCCAACTTCTTCAAGGAGGACTAGGAGTGATGTTTCTTAGTGGAGACCACTTTTATAGCTTATTTATTGGTAAAAGTGTTACCCTGATCTATCTCAATCATTTTGTCAGCCCTTTGAGTTCAATTCTGATTTAAAGTCCTAGACAAGCCCTTGACATACAAAAAGATTACTTCAATTTTGAAACACTACAATATTCCATGGCATACAAGAACATCAACCCACATATCATATTTCAACAGATATTCCATGGCATACAAGAAAATCGATCCACTTATCATATTCAACAGATACAAGTTACTCCAAACATTAGGCCAGGTCTGAACTATCAATGGTTGAAAGGTTCTAATGTTGACAGATATGAAATATACTGAAACCATTTTGAGAGTGAAACTTCAACATATCCCAGATGTATGTTCTCACTCTGGAACTCTGTTGTTTCTTTAGTTTCTTTTCAGAGGATCCTTTTATATCCAAGTCCAAGCATGAAATGTATGAGGATCCAATGTGAGCCAGCATGGTTTAAAGCCAGAAGAATTCTCAATATGTTGCAAGCATAAAGACACTAGGATAATGACAATGATGGATGATGATCTCCTGCATCCTTTCTCAACGGACCATGTTAATGGACCATACCCTAACAAAGTGTTACCCTGATCTATCTCGATCATTTTGTCAGCCCTTTGAGTTCAATTCTGATTTAATGTCCTAGACAAGCCCTTGACATACAAAAGATTACTTCAATTTTGAAACTCTACGATATTCCATGGCATACAAGAACATCAACCCACATATCATATTTCAAAAGATATTCCATGGCATACAAGAAAATCGATCCACTTATCGTATTCAATAGATACAAGTTACTCCAAACATTAGGCCAGGTCTGAACTATCAATGGTTGAAAGGTTCTAATGTTGACAGATATGAAATATACTGAAACCATTTTGAGAGTGAAACTTCAACATATCCCAGATGTATGTTCTCACTTAGAACTCTGTTGTTTCTTTAGTTTCTTTTCAGAGGGTCCTTTTTTATCCAAGTCCAAGTATGAAATGTATGAGGATCCAATATGAGCCAGCATGGTTTAATGCCAGAAGAATTCTCAATATGTTGCAAGCATAAAGACACTAGGATAATGACGATGATGGATGATGATCTCCTGCATCCTTTCTCAACAGACCATGTTAATGGACCATACCCTAACAGCCCTCCCACATCTCATGAATTAGAATCAAAATACCATACTCAGAGTTGAACTTTTTCAATTGTGGCCAGAACCCAAACCTCACCATCATCCAGATTAATAATCATGACTTTTAAATCCTCCTCAACAGATGAATTGCATTTTTTAATATTTTAGAAGCTTCCAACAAAAATGTTTTAAACCATTCTTAAAGCAAATCCTTTGATGAGATTCAATTATTTTGCACCTACTGAGTCCTTACTTTTCTTCCTTTTAAACATTAGAATTTTGCAACTTCATTATCTTTCACCTTGCCACTGTAAAGCCTTCAACGGAAAATTCAACCTATCTTTGTCAGTTAATTTGGTGTCAAAATCTTACTCCAACATTTACAATGACAGTTTTCGTGGTCTTCCTCCCTCAATCAAAACTCTATCACACTCACAATTTTCACTAAGGTCATGAATGGTTCTCCCTCAATCGAAACTCTCTCATGCTCACAATTTTCACTAAGGTCATGAATGGTTACCAAGAACTTGCTGGCCCCTTTTACAGAAAAAATGTCCATTTTGATGCATTCCAAATTAATATATCTATGTCAATCCTGAGACAAGTTAAAAAAACAAATGAATAATTATTGCAGAACATTAACCACTCCCTTAACAAACATTGAAATTTTTCCAGTCTCACTCACCAAAGACAGTCCTGTCTCCTCTTCTTGAACATTACAGTTTTCAAACTTCAGTGCCAAAAGGTGATTCTTCACTATCTATCAGATTAATGTTTTTCCTTGCAAACATGAAGCCATCAATGAAAGATTCAAATCTTGCATAGCCACCATTTATGATAGGGGCAATGAATGATCCATGAGTCAACCCTCAAAGTAAGCCCTAGATGCATATGTAACATCATGGGATAATGTTTACTCTTGCAGACAAGGGCTTCTCAAATTCAGCAAATACCATGCACTTTTGTATTAAATATTTGTAGCATACTTTGTTTAGATACAAAATGCAAAAAACAAATTAAAACAAAGTTCAGAAACAGTAAAGAATCAATGAAAAGGTCCCTATCAATAAATTAAAAAGAAGAAAGACTCTAAAAGAGGTGTGGCAACATATTTCACACTGGAATGTTTGCAATGGTTGTTCGTAAAGCTGGGTTGGCTGAGCGCTCTTCCTAATGACATTTTAAGTCTATTTCAAAGTTAACAAATATGCCATATTTTCATGCCTATGGGTAGTTAGTCCATCCATGCTTATGTGGGACGCATTAAAAAAGGAGAACGAGAGTGTTTCAAAACAAAGAAATGAGCATTGCCTCCCTGCTCAGCAAACTGGAAGCTGCACTAGTAGAAATAGCTAACTGTAGGATAAAAGTGTTGGGCCCCAAAAATGCAAACTTTACAATTTGGGATGCAAGAATGAGAAAACCCCGGTATGGTCTTTTCATCCCTCCCTTTTGGGGGAGTGGTGGTCAGATGGCAAAAGATCAAAGAGCGAACACAGGTTAGCAACCACCAGGCTTTGGTGGAGCAAATTAAACTTTGATAGGACCTCTACAAGCAGTGGGGCAAAGAGATCAGAAAGAAAACGTGATGAGAAGTATCTCACTGTTAAGTAGGAGATATTTACCACAGCAAGTCAAATTTTTACATTGCTATCAGGATTTAACTGTGTAGTTTTTGAGTCAAACTCATTGACCCATGTTACATGAATAGTGATTTACATGAATCCATCTCTCGTGAGAATAAATGGAACACTTCAAACTCATTGGATCTAGGTGATGCTCACGGAGGTGAAGCATCAGGACTTCCCTGAAGGTCGCCCATCCCAGTAATACTCCAGCCTGAGCATACTTAACTACGGAGTTTCCTCCATGGTTAACCCACTCTGCTTGCAACCCCATTTACAAAACCTTCACCAAATGGTGTGCCTTATGAACCATTCATTAGAAAGCCCCTTAAGCTCATCAATTGATAAGTAGGAGATATTTACCACAGCAAGTCAAATTTTGATATTGCTATCAGGATTTAACATTGTAGTTTTTGAGTCAAACTCATTGACCCATGTTTCATGAGTAGTGATTGACCCAAATCCATCTCTCATGAGAATAAATGGAACACTTAGCACTCATTGGATCTAAAAGATGCTCAAAGAGGTGAAGCACCTGGACTTCCCGGGAGGTCACCCATCCCAGTACTACTCCATCTTGAGCGCGCTTAACTACGGAGTTTCCTCCGTGATTAAACCCACTCTGCTTGCAACCCCATTTGCAAAACCTTCACCAAGTGTTGCGCCTTATGAACCATTCATTGGAAAACCCCTTAAGCTCATCAATTGATAAGTAGAAGATATTTACCACAGCAAGTCAAATTTTGATATTGCTATCACAATTTAACTGTGTAGTTTTTGAGTCAAACTCAGTTACATGTTTCATGAGTAGTGATTCACACAAATCCATCTCTCATGAGAATAAATGGAACACTTAGCACTCATTGGATATAGGTGATGCTCACAGATAATGTTCTGGAATTTGAAGCTCTAATTCATGGTCTGAGACTTTGCAGAAAACTCAAACTAGAGAGTGTAGAGATAGAAGGGGATTCTTTCGTGGTGGTAAATGCTGTCAGAACAGGCATGGTGATCAACTGGAGGTCACAATCTCTTCTGGACATTGTCCTGGGCGACCTACAATGGTTCGGGAACTTCACAATTAATCTGTTTATCGGCAGATCGACAGAGAGGCAGATCTGTTGGCCAGGTCTGCAGCCAATGTATTATACAATAAGAAGCTAAGAAGGAACCCCCTTTGCAATCTCAACACCTGTGCAGAGGGATACATTCAATTCCCTTGCTGAAAGTTATACAGATGGTCTAACAGGAATTGAAAATCAGATGTTCTTGAGGGAGTTGATCACATTTGGCTGTGGGTGGGCATGTATGATGCGCTTGTATCTGGCCTTCACTGCCACTAGGAATGTCTAAATAAATGCATAGGTTTCTGGATGGGTGAAGACTTGAGTTCTGCTCCTGTTAGCTAGCAGAAAACTATGTCAAATGTTTAGGTGCTGGTTTATTCAATTTAAGTGTCATTTGCATTTCACCCTGCACGGTATATTTGTGACTGTTGCAGTCTTCATTGTGGTACTGTGCGATAAGAGTTTCCTGCACAGTGCCTGCAATGTACAGATTTCTTTGAACTAATATATCTTTAAAGCTTGCATGTCAAAAAAGAAACATCTTTCATTATAACAGAATTGATGGCTAGAAGCCCAAACCACAGCATATATAGCTCAAAAACACTATGGTCTTTGGAAGCCATGTTTGTTATAAAAAAGCATGCCCCAAAATTGGTGGTTTGGTATAGAGCTAGAAGTCGATCTTAACAATAACTGGCTTCTTCCTGTTTTCTCTTCTGAGATCAGTAGCAATGTGGAGTTTATTAAATATTTGTTACTGATTACAGGTAGCTACTTCAATGTCTCGCCATCTTTCAGTGGGAAAGTAATAAACTTTTTTGCTAGCCATTTCAATTTCATTTTGTTGGATGACAGTATGTATCGTCTCAGATTTCTAAAATTGTTATAACAAAGTAACAGGCCATTCTTAATTTAGGCATAATTTATCAATCAACAGAAGAAAAGTTGTATGCGATGGAGACAATGATGAATGAAGCACATCAATGATTAAGAATGAGTGGAAATGAATATTTTGTCCATTATCACCAACTGTTAACTTAGCAGGAAAAACTCATTTGGTTGCAGATATTTACAATAATCATTTGTGCAGAAACAGATTATTTCATATTAAACACGACATTTAAAATGAAACGCAAAGTCAACAGATCAGATCTCAGATTGCTGGTGATTTAGGGGAATTTCAGTTGACATACACTTCAAAATCATACGATGAAGTGCATTCTTCAATGTATTGGACTAATTATAAGAGATTGATATTATAGCTTCTGAAAAAAAAAGCTGTGTATATTTGGTCATATTTTGACGATGATCATGAAAATGAAACAAAACATTGATTGAAATTAGTTCTACAGTTTTTCCAGATGCTTTATTTCTATCTCATGGACTGGAAAAACCTTACGTGCTGTAAAAGATTCAATTTCCTGATGTAAGCCAGGTCGTCGAGAAGGTAAGTTCATACACCAGTCATAGAGATACGAGAAAACACACAATTGTGGTTTCTATACGCCTGCCAAGTAAAATTATAAACCAACGGGCATCCATAGAAGCACTGGACTTCTTATGAGGGATTACAACTAACCCTTCTGAGAGAATTTCTACATACTTTCTTTTATCCCGGATCCCAGAGTGTGATCCAAAATGTTTATTATAATAGTATAAATTGTCTTTTCCACCAGCTTCAATTTCAAACCTCATCGACTGTGAACACTTCATGTCCATGAGGTATAAAAAAAAATCCTGCCATAAACGAAGCAAGTGGGTGACCAGGCAGGCAAGCTCAAGGGCAAGGAAAGGGAAAAACAAATTCATTATGGATTGAGAAGTGTTTTTCGGGGGAAAGAAAATAATATTTTGTTATTCGAAGTGGAGATCCATCATCAGCATAACAACAGGAGAACATAACCGTAACTACACTGAGAATAAAGAAACGGAATAGAAACATACGTGAGTCAGTTGTTGGGAGACGGAGCGATAGTTAGCCTCGTTTACATTGCGAAGCAAGAATCCAATTTGGCTGGCAAGGGCTGAGACCATATTGATATTGAAATTACAATTCGTAATTGTCTGCGCCACTGGCAGAGGCAGTGCCATGGCTCCTCCTTTCTTGCAGATCGGTATCCTCGAAACCCTAGCAAGCGCCTAAGCCTCTTACGACTCCCCTTCGTTTTTAGCTCCGCTTCCTTCAGCTCGAGAATACAAATATAATTACACTTACCTTTGCTTTTCCGCTCGCTCTTTGCGTTAATCCGTGGTAGTTTCACTTCAGCCGCTCAAATGTATGAAAGGCAATATGCAGAACAGGCGCCCCCGTAGTGATACCCGAAGTTTGTTTAAACTGGCAAGTGCATTTTGGACTGTGAAGTAAAATGATATCAATAGTTGTAAAATAACTTCAATATCTTAGCGGACGAAAAAGAAAATTATGCCCCCAAATAGGCTATAGATCACTTGAACTCTTTTTTGTGTTCCATTTTCCCCTCATTTTTAGTGATATTGAGTTCTTTAATTTTCTCATCAACCACAATATTATAAATTATAGTATAATTGGAGTTTTGACCAATCATGGAGCTGTAATTAAATTTAAATTACCTATTTCTTTATGTTTTTATTTTTTACATAATTTAAATATTTTTAGAATTTTATAATTTATAGTTTTATCATTGGTGCGTAGATTAAATAATTGTAGAGCAAAATTTTATGATCCACTAACAATAAGTAAGGATACAAATTTTGGTGTAAAAAAACTTTAAAATATTTTAATTTTGTTTTATTCTTCACTTTTGTGCACATTTCTTTTGTGTGGATTTCGGCTCACTGAGTACGATGACATTATTCAGGTTGTGGTATTTTTTAAGAAATTTAATGTTGTAACCCAAAAGAACCCAAAAGAAATTAACCTAAAGTTTCACTAAGTTTGTCAAACATTTTTTTTGAAAGATAATAACAACAAGAGATAATATAGCAAAAGCAATAACTCACATACATACAAATAATCCAAAATAGATTACATCCCTTAAGGGTTCCATGATGTTGAATCACATACTTAAGTTTTATTAAGACTAAATTCGGTGCATAACAAATCCATATCATAGAATAACCACAAGTACGAATCCAATTAAATAATATACAATTACATAAGATGCCACTTGGCATAACCAAAATGCATAATCATCTATTGTACAAGTCAAGGGTATGAAAAGCTCAAAGAATATACATCATGAATATATACAACATCTCATAAGATCTCCAAATAAGCAAGTACAGTACATCAAAATGTAACCATCCAACAGAAAACACAAGATCAGAATGAAAGGAACAACTGCACAAGCATACCCAGCATCGGCATCTAGTTATCGGATCTCAATAGTATAAGAAACACTACCACCCAACCCCGTGGAACCTAAATGGCCCACTCCCACCGTGTTGAGGAGATAATCTCAAGTCCCAAACGAATAACAAATCTAATAGTCATAATCCTAATTTAGGTCAAGGAAATCCTAATAGCAATCTATCTCAAAGGGTACCAAGACACAAGTAACTCTAAACCCAAAGGCACAAAGACACGTAGGAAATCTACTATGTAAGTGGGTAAGTTTCATCGCATGAGTCAACTTTAAGGTTACCCTAGCAGCCTCTTTGGACTCTGGTCCCCTAGTGACTCTATGCGGCATTGTATCCTTTCGTATAAACAAGGCATACTAACGAAGCAAGGTCGCAACCAAGCATCCTCTCTACTCCCATCCTAGCTTGTACTAGCACTCGAGGTAGAGGCGAGGTAAAAGAATGACTCTTGTTAATTCATTTTAACTCATTTAATAATGTTATCACTTTAATGGGTTACCTAAGCATCGTCTTTAGGGATTTGGGCTCCATTACAAGCCACTTCCCAACATACACATAAATAACCTACCCTGAGCTCATAAAAAATACAACTTGTAAAATCACAATATTCACCTCAATCATATACAAGCAACTAGAAAGGACCAAAAGATAACTGATTGAAACTCAAGGATTACAACAAGAGAATCACAATAATCACCTCAGTCCTATACAAGCAATTGGAAAGCACCAAAAGATAAATAATCAAAATTCATAGGTTACACCAAGAAAAATCACACTAATCACCTCAGTCCTATACAAGCAACTGGAAAGCACGAGATAACCACTAATCCGTAACTCAAAGATCAAAACATAAAACTACAACATCATAAAACAAGAACTCTTAGGCCTCTGGTAAACATCCAAAACTAGTCAATGTACTAAGTCAAACCCAAACCCCAACATGAAATAAAACATACTTCTCATCAAGTATTTAAACAAGTGTTTTCATAGTTGATTGTTTGAAAACATAAAAGTTCGATTTTCACAAACATTGTTCAAGTTTTTTTGTTTTTCAAAGTATCATATCTGATAAAGTTTTTGAGTTCACAAGTATTCAAAATTCCTTAGTATTATAAATCAGTTCCATTTAAAACTGAACCCTCTAGACAAAAATTTGAGTTTTATAACATACAATCAATTTTCCCAATTGAATTATAATTATCAATTAAATTATATATATATATATATATATATATATATATATATATATATATATATATATATATATATATATATATATATATATATATATATATATATATATATATTTTTTTTTTTTTTTTTTTTTTTTTAAAAAAAACTTATTTATACAAATCTTTAATTAAATATTATTAAGAGCAAAACTTGATCGATATTCTATGTTGTAATGGGATATATACATGGAACAATAGGTGAAAAGATTTTGCATATATCGCGAAGAAACTGGATGGATTTTTCATTAAAGGAATTCTAGAAATTGATAATTGTAATATTTAATCCATGATTCTGCCTTTTGCTGGTTTAGATCATTTCCCGGTTAGGTTGGGATTAACTGAACCACATAAGCCCATCAGAAGTGTGTTTAAATGCAAAAAAATGTGGTTTTTGGATTCTAGATTTTTAGAAAATATTAAATTATGGTGGTCTCAAGGTGAATTTGAGGGTTCTAAAATATATGTTTTCGTCTCTAAAATGAAGATGTTAAAAGAGTCAATCCTTAGATGGAACAAAGAACACTTCAAAAACATTTTAAAAGAAAAATTAGATATTGAAGATAGGCTAAGAGAACTGAATGTAGAAATTATCAAACATGGAATGACTAATAACAGTTATGAGCTTGAAAAGGAATTGGTGGCTAAACAAGAAGATATTCTATCCAAGGAAGAAGTATTTTGGAAACAAAAATCTAGGGAAAGGTGGCTTGAAGAAGGTGATACGAACACCAAATATTTTCATAATTCAACTGTGTATAATAGAGCTAGGAACACGATAAACAGGATTAGAACTCAGGATGGTTCTGTAATAGATATTCCATCCGAAATTGCTAATACTTTAGTCAATCACTTCCAATAACTTTTGAACAATCTGGAAGGGTCCAATAAACTTGAGCAAGATAAAATGTTGAAAGTTATCCCTAAATTGGTCTCTCCAAAAGATAACAAAGTTTTAAATCAACTTATTTCACTTGAAGAAGTGAGAAGCGCAGTCTTCAATATGAACCCAGAAAAGTCCCCTGGTCCAGATGGATTCCAGGTCTTCTTCTATCAAAAATGCTAGGATATTCTTGGGAGAGATCTCTAGGAGGCTATAGAGGCATCCAAAAAGGTGGGCTCCCTTATGTCTGAAATCAATCACTCTTTTATCACTTTAATTCCCAAAAAATCTGAGCCCAAGAGTCCTAATGACTTTAGGTCGATTGCTCTATGTAATACAATCTATAAAATCTACTCTAAAATTTTAGCCAATAGGTTAAAACTTATTCTGCCTAAGAACATCTCTGAGGAGCAAATAGGTTTTGTGCCCAGTAGATCTATTTTAGACAATATTATAATTATTCAAGAAGCCATTCATTTAGCACTTAAAAATAATGAAGCCTATATGTTCATGAAGTTGGATATTCAGAAAGCATATGATATGGTGGATTGACGGTTTCTTTGCAAAACATTAGAAGCATTTAATTTCTCTGGTCAATGGATCAATCTAATCTTTAAGTGTATTTCCACAACTAGGATCTCGATTCTTATCAATGGCTCACCCGAAGGTTTCTTCGAAATCTCCAGGGGTTTAAGACAAGGGGATCCGCTATCCCCTTTTCTTTTCATTATAATGGTTGAAGCTTTCGGTAGAGCTATTAACAAAGCTCACATGAATAATGATGTCAAAGGAGTAACTATTACTCGAAACATTCCTAATATAACACACCAATAATATGCGGATGACACAATCTTGCTAGGAGAAAGTTCACTAAAGGAGGGTTTTAATTATAAATCCATCATTAATAATTATATGAAAGCATCTAGGCAAAAAGTTAACAAAGATAAATCGGAAATTTTCTTCCTTAATACAGAAGAAAATTTGGAAAATCAAATTTGTCAAATTATGGGGTATAAGAAAGGCTCCTTCCCACGTAAATATCTAGGTATAGATATGGAAAAGTGTTCGAAATCAAGCAAGGTATGGCACAACATTATGAACAAAATGGAGGCCAAAATAGGTAACTGGAAAGACAGATGGCTCACAAAAGTTGGCAAGAGTATAAAGATCATATCAGTATTATCAGCAATCTTGACTTACCCTCTTTCGTGTTTGCCTCTCCCTAAATTTCTTCTTCACAAATTTGAAGCCAAGTTGAGAGACTTTATATGGAATGATTGTGAGGAAACCAAAAAATTGGCCCTTGTTAAATGGGATAAAATTTGTAGACCAAAGGAACAGGGTGGTTTAGGCTTTAAAAATCTGTCATGGCAAAATGAAGCTCTAGGGGCCAAACTGGTCTAGTGCCTATATTTTGAGAGAAATAAAAAATGGGCTAAAATTGTGTATAACAAATATCTCGACATAAATGATCCTAGTTCAATTTTTAGGATGAAGACTCTACCGAAGGGTTTAGAGTGCTGGAACTTCATGATAAGTGTCGTCATTTAGTCAGTAAATTTTTAACTTGTGATGTTGGAAACAGGGAAGAGGCTTTCTTTTGGGATAATTCCTGGGATGGACTACCTCTAATTAATAATGGTTTGGTTCCCGCTAGTCTCAAACAGAAACTTTGCACTTTATGGGGCAGAAGAGTCAAAGAATATAAGATGAAGTCGTTCTCCGATAACAATTCTACCTGGAGCTGGAAATCTTTGGAAGGAATAAACCTGAACTAGGAGGAGATTATGGCATATAATAAAATTATTTCCTCTTGGAACATCAAACAATCAGAGAGGGAAGACAAGTTGATTTGGGCAGCATCTAAGGATGACAAATATAGCGTAAAAAATGGTCATAATGCAATTATCAAATCCAAAAGGTGGAAGTGGAGATCCCCCTTAGTCTATGCTAGGACTCTTCCTGTTTACCTAAAATTGATTTTTTCTTATGGTTAGCTTCCCAAAATAAAATTCTTACGTCAAATAGACTCAATAGAATTGGTATTATAGGCCCTTCTAGATGTTTCCTCCATAAAAGTGATAATGAGGATGTAGAACATTTGATTTATAAGTGTTCCTTTACACGAAAATGTTGGGAATGGCTCATTCATTACCTAGGATGGTCTACTCCATTCCCAAAGAAGTTTAAGGACTTCCTTACTAGATAGCCTACTAACATTTGTAAAGGAATTTATAGCAAAATCTGGAACATTAGTCTGTCAGTCCTCATGCGGGAAATTTGGAAAGAGAGGAATAAAAGATTTTTTTGCGATAAAGAGATGGAAGGGGTAGAACTGATCTCTAAGATTGAAGCCAGCATCATTGAAAATGTCAATTCCTTTCTCAGGAAATCAAGGATGGTAGAAGGATCCTTTTCATACTGGGATGATTTTATCAAGAAGTGTTGGCCTAAATTGATTAACCCCCTGCTGATATACCCTAAAGAAAATAAGGAGGTTAGAAGAAATTGTAAATGGTTGCCACCTCCGAAAGGGTGGGCTGACGGTGTCGTCAAAGGCAATCCAGGGAAAGCAAGCATTGGATGTATTGTCAACAATGATTCTGGATTCTGGATAGCCAAGTTGGCAAAACCCATCAATCCTACCTCCAATAATATGGTAGAATTCTTAGCTCTAGAGGAACGTATAAACATTTCTCTATAGATGGGCATTTCTAAACTTATTATAGAGGGAGATTCACAAATTATTCTTAACGCCATCAAAGAGCGGTCTACACCTAATTGGATTCTTAATTCAAGACTACAAGAAGTCACCCTCTTACTTGAGAATTTTGAAGAGTTAAGGATCTGTCATATATTCAGAGAAGGCAATTCAAAGGCATATTCTTTAGCTAATCATGGGGCTGATGGTATTTATTTATCCAACATTTGTTCTTAGACTTTTTCCTCTTTTTTTCTTTTTTCCTCTTTTGAGCCTCTTATCTTTTTCATTTTTTATTTCTATAGATCTCTATAATATTCATTGAGGGATCATAGTAATTTTCTTGCTCTAATCTTGTTTTCGTATGTCCCTTGGTATTTCGGCTTAGCTAAGTTCTTATGCTTTCATCAATTGGTGATAATTGGAGTGGTGGGTTTTGGAAGGGTCTTAGATTAAGATTGGTTCTAGGTTTGCTTAATCCACTTTAATTTATTTTAGACTTGCGTCTGTGACCCTAGTCGGAGTACTCATTAGTTGGAGTGCTCATTAACTCATGCTTTTTACAGCCTATCATCTCATTATTTGGTGATGTTGGCAAGCATCCCATTAATTAGGCTTCGAATGTCTTCGAGAGGCTTCTACCCGGCTTCTTGTCTCCTGTATCCGCGCGGTCGTTGTCTGGAAGGGTTCAATTTTGAAATCATGGACACGAATGTAAGTGTTTTTCATACCTCTAAAGTAAGGACTATGGCCTTTATTAGGGAGATAAATCATGAGAAATGGAACAACATTCTGAGAAAGGTCGATGGCATGACAAGAATTATTGTCAGTCGTGCAATTAGAGAAGGAGTCTTTAAATATGACCACTCATGGCACACTAATAGCAATGTCATAGGGATTTTTATAGGTTGTATGGCCCAAATTGATTTTAAGAGGTGGGCAATGATCAGATTGTGCTTGAACATTTTCCAATCAACCTAGTGCAAGGGCATAGAGGAGGCCATCATGGGGCTGGACGAAAACCTATGCCTACCGCTTCTAGAAATGTACATGAAATATGCACCAGGGAGCTTGAGTTGCAAATATTCCTAGGCGATCGGCCCTGGTTATTCAGGATAAGTTTGTCTTCAACATGGCCTGGCCAAAAATGGAACCTTGCTTTCACTTTCTTATGGGTTGGAGGAAAAGTGTACCGACAACAATGCAAGGATGGTTGTCTAATTACCTTAATGTTCATAAGGTGTATGTTCATCCCAGATTTACCTTTGAAGACATCGACATAGTAAACTTTAGTACCCCGAATATAGAAAAAACTAGTAGGGAGAAATCTTCATTTGTGTTCCCCCCATACTTCAAGGCAGAAATCCCTGTGATGTTGTAGAGGTGATAATGATTTTCTGGAAGAAATGATGGCGGTCCTGCATGGTGGGTCTATTAGTAGTTTTCCTTTCTGCTATTTTCTTTCGCGTATTTAGAGGAATGGGAATTGTTACAAAGATTTTGTTGCTTTCTATTAGCCTCTGTAAATAGGGTATGGTGCTCATTGATAATCTAATGTATAATGTTCACTGTTATATCTAGGATTTTGGGAGATGCAATGTAAATTTTGATTATAAATCAAAATTCAGGAAAACTGATGGACATAGTATTATTAAGCTTTTGTAAATACATATATCTATACACTCTATATCAACTTCAGTGAACTTTTTAATATAATTATACACGATTATGGTTGCTCAGACTATCCACGCTCTGAAATATTGTTTGTATTTCTTTACTCTGTTTTGTTTGGAGATATGGTATTCGGTTGGGGTGAATTTTTTCTTATCAGATGTCTCATTTAAATTTGTTGTTTTAACTTTATGTTCCTTTTAGATAGATTTTGGTTTACGCATTCTCATTAAATGTGATTAATGTTAGGATTAAACCACGGGCATAAAATAACAATTACATGTAAATATAACCACTAACAGAAAATAATAAATCAACAAAAAAGAACACAAGGCACCAAGATTTAACATGGTTCACCCAATCCCTGGGCTACGTCCACCAAACAACAAGTCTGATATTTTTATGATCCAGTGATTACAACCTGATTACAATTTGTAATCCCTTACAGCTCAATACCACCACAAGAACCAATTTCAAATCACAACCATGAAACAATCCCTAACCCTAAGCCCTTTTATACAAGTATTAAACGACTTTAGGGTTACTACATGTCGGCCATAAATTGGCGAATATTAGCCATTACTTTAGTGGCGAATCTACGAATAGTACCCAAAAAAAAATTACCCCAAAGAATTTATGAAGTATGTACAGTACTTTCTTGATCAATCACCACAAACTAACAATTGAGCTATAATGGGATCAATATTGATTTCTGTTAATTGGGTTTCAGATGATAAATGATTCAAATTTTGTTAGATTTTTACTTTGTTCAGTTAGTATATGGTTATAGTTTAGTAGGAATGGCAAGCAACCATTGAGCAGATAATCTTTTTTAGAGTAGCCTATGGGATTCACGTATCTCCTTTGCAATATGGTATTAGTTGAGCGGATCTCAAGGGTTATTTTTCTATTTTTTCTGATTCGATGTTATTCATGTTGTTTTCATTTTCAGCAAGTTAGGCACTATTTGTAGGGTCATCTTTTTTAATGTTTCTTCCTCATATTTCAAGGAATGTAGGGTTTAATAAAAGTTTATTAGCCTATTATTTGTTCTCATTAGGTTCATTAGTTTATTATTTGTTCATTTTAGATTTATTTATATGGATTTGATTAATAATATTTCATTTAAAATTATCAAGAATGGTATCAATCATTTCGAATACATGGTTGAATGATCCTTGCTCTGAATTTTGTATGTTAATTAACCTCTGCAAGTGATTAGTTGGTTGGTTGGTTATGGAGCAGGGCAGATTCATCATTTAGAAGGCCAATTTTTCTAATTCTTGTCCAAACACTATTTGTTAGAAGTTATGAAATATTTGGTGAAGATGTAATAATAAGGGGTATGCCCCTTTTATTGAATGTAATTTAATCTAGGTATCAACTTACTGGGGTATGCCCCTTTGAAAATGTAATAATATAGGACATTTGTCCTGGGCAAGACTGGAGGTTTTCTTCTCCGTTCTTTCCTACTAGTGCCCGTTTGAACGGAGAGAAGCTATTGTAACTTATCATTTTAATAAATAAAATTTATCATGGCGTTGGTCGTTTACCGATCAAATTTTTTTTTATTAAGACATAATAAAAATTATTAAATTAATAATAATTATTATTATTATATTATTAATAGCATAATATTAATTAAATTATAAATAATTTACTATTATAAAATAATATATATTAAATATTAATAATGGCAATTAATTAAAACTTTATATCATTTTAAAAATAAAAATTTAATTTGTTTATAGCCCGAGCTTCATGCTACGCATGAGACTACAAGGCTACTACAAGCAGTAGCTCACAGTTGTTGTTTGCAGCCCTCATGGGTGCTACAACAGTGTGAGTTGCTGCTTACAACACTCACAACTATTGTATGCAGTGTGAGATGTTGCAGTGGCCAGGAAAGGTAAGGGGGGTTGGGGGTAATGGCCTGCCTCCCCAAATTTTATATTAATTATTTTTGTAATATTAAGATTTTGTTTTACCCAAACAAAATAAGAAACCCCAAAGTTTAGTTTAATAATATTACCACAGTAATAGTTTATTACTATGGTAATTAATATTATTTTTTAAAACATTTCCAATTTAGAATTGATAGGGCAAGGAAGTTGAAACAGTCAAACTTAATAATCAAATCTAGTTTTCTTCTCCAACCCCATCCTGAATTCAAATGTTTTTTCTTAAATCAATCTAATTACAAATAACAAGATTTCTCAAATAAGGGTTTCCTATTTGATTTCTTTGATAGATGTTTTCAGTAACATAGAATAGTAAATTTAACAACATTGGTTTCAACCATAATTATTTCTCAAATTCAGACCCATAACAAACACAAAGAATACAGGAAATTTGAAGGGAAATTACTGTGTAAATCACAACTAGATCCTACCTTGATCCAATGCTAACCAGACGAATGATCAAAACTCACAAGAATTTTCATCTTCTCAAAAACCCTCTTTCTCAAAATTTGCTCCTCTAAACCTTTGTGTGGAGAAACAAGCTCTTATTTCTTAATAAAGAGCTTTCTCCTTTAGGATTTTAGTTTTACAAACACACAAACCCTTTTCTTTATTATTTAAATCTCATGTGCAAACTTTTTGAATTTTAATTAAAATAAACTTTTTTAAACTCCTAAATTAATTATTATTAAATTGAATAAATATTATTACGGCAAAATTAGAACTTTAATTAAATCTTTTAACTTTAATTCTTCTATTTACTTAATTTCTCAATTAATGTGCAACAAGTGAACTCAATATTAAAAAGCGAATACAAAAATGACAGAGTATGTGAAAAAAGCAACGCCCTTGAGAAAAGTAGTTCAAAATGAAAACCCTAAATCTCATACCCAGGCAAACATTTCTAGACACGGAGTTTTCCCTAAACGGACACAGAAAACTAGAGCAGAGAGAGTAGAGATAGTATGCAATGTCAAAACACAAAATAGATGTGATGTTCTCGCTCAAAATTTAGAGGCTCGAAAATATAATACTCCATCGGCAGAATCTAGCAGTTTCAACGCCCTGGTTCAACATCATAAAATATTTAATGCAATAATTGCCAACAAGATACCAAGTGAAGAAATACAGAATGGAGGCAATTGGCGGAAGGTAAACACCTGAAGAAATAAGAAACTTGGGTCCACCACACATATCTCAACTTCAAGGAAAACGAAAGATAAGTGCTTGAAGATTTAAGAAGTATTCTTTAAACAGACTAAGTACGCAAAATTTGAAGAAACCCTGGCAAAGAAGGATAATATAGATGGCAGTCGTAAGTCTTCTCTACTCTCACAAACCATCTATGGACCCGCAAAGGTCTCAGATGCAAACCATGTTGAATTAGGAAGGAAGTAATACAACCCCCCTCTGTTCAAAAACCAAACTGATAGGTCGATTAAAATTGTAACAGATGTCCCCAAACCCTCTATATATATTCCCCCTCGTAAGAAGAAGCAACTTGTCCTTAGCAAACATATTGAAACCAAAAACCATCACCCGATAGAAACTAAACTAGTTTAATGTAGAGACACGATTATTATTAACAATGAAAGTAGTGAAGCAAAATGGTAGGAATGCTCTGATTTAGGAGCATATGCAATCTGGAATGGCCTAGAAAGATACAAAGCTAAATAGGTAAGGAATTTAGTGAAGATCTATGGGGCAAAGGTATGTAACATTGCCTCTTTTGATAATCATTCCTTATATATGCAATGTCAAAATCATAGAATTGGGAATAAACTGTTAGAAATATCTAATTGTTTTTGTAAAGGTCACCCAATCAAATTCATAGCATGGGAACCCAATTTTAAAGATAATAGCAATTAGAAATTACAAATAGCAAAATGGATGGAATATGCAAATATTCCTCCATAATTAAATGAGATTAACATAATAAGAAGAATAGGGCAATCCCTAGGAGATCTCATAGGATTTGAAGCAAACCATAATAACTCAAGCAAGATTAGATTCTTAGTTTCGATGGAAGGAGAACAAACCAAACTTATAATGAAAAAAATCATAATGAATAGATCAATTTATAGTTTAAACTTCACTCACTACGAAGGAGAAATTAATGAAATTATCTAAGCAAACTTCAAAAAGGAGTACACGAAGAACAATTTGAAAGAAGCCCTAAAAAAATTAGAAAATGGGAGAAGAAGATAGATGACAGTAAGGAAAAAAGTAATACAAAAGACAGAGAGAACCCAAATAATATAACAAGGAAGGCAAAAAAGATAGAGAAAGAAGAGCAAAGGAAAAATACAAGGAAAATAGAAGAATCAGAGAGAGAGGGAGGGAGAATAGCATGGATCCGCAATTTAAACTAGCAAAATTCAAAAAATGTGAAGATTCCAGACAAGAAAAGAAAGTCATAGAAGAAATAGAACTCAATATGAAGAATCTAAATAGGCTCACTCATGAGGTCTTACTCCTACAAAATGATCTAGAATATCAATTCATGATAACAGAATGTAACCAGATGGAGCACAAAGGAAGGGTAGTTATGGGATTAGTGTCATAAAAGAGCATAGAAAGAACAAGAGATACAATGAAAAAAGAACCAGAAGAAAAGATAATCACAGAATAGAGTATGTTAGAAAGCAAGGAGTTAGAAACAGATAAGAGCACACTCAGGGAACCAGAAAAGCACATGTCAAAAGAAAAGAACCTAACAGATAAGGAAGAGACAGAAGCATAAAATCAAAATCTTAGTCCAATTATACCTACAACAGATTCAATCCAATGGAGCAATGTGATAATTGGGAAAAAGCAAAAGAAAAAAAACTACAAATTATGGTAGACACTAATTAATGGAAAGGATATAATTGACTTGGATAAGGAAGAAGAAACAAGCACGAACAATATGATTTCTATAGAACCTCTAGTACTAGTGGAAGTAGAAATAGTCCTTAATGAAGTAGAATAGATTGACAACCAACCAAGTATTTAGAAAGAAGATCAACAATATCAGCAAGGGAGCAACACAAATTGGGAAGAATTCAAAATTCTGAGGGAAACTTTCCTAAAGGATGAAGGAGAAGAAAATATAGAAAATGGAGAGAATGTTAAGAATGTAGAAGAAGAAGAAACTACAATGAGTAGTCAAATGGTTAGAGAGCTTTTAATAGAGGAAGAACCGATAGCATAAGTATTAGAAGCCCCAGTTAAGGACAAAGATCAGTCAAATATGGAGAACCTAGGAATATCCATGAATCAAGAAGGTTTGAAAACACCCAATTGTGGAAAATAATAACTAAAAAGAGGACGAAAACCACTTAAAGAGCTAAGGGAGGCAACGGGGCAAGTCAAGGAACAAACTAAGATAAGCAGAATACTACAAGTAGGGAAGGGGAAGATCCTTCCCAAGGAACAATGAGAATACCAATATGGAATGCTAGGGGCCTAAACGCTCCTAGTAAAAAATGCTTGCTTAAGCATAACCTCACATTATTTGAATTAGAATTGATATTAATCCAAGAAACTAAATTTTTAAATTAAAAAAAAGGAGCAAAGTTAGGTCAGAATTTAGGTTTCTGGAATTCAGAATTTAAAGAATTAAATGTAGCCTCTGGTGGATTGCGAATATTATGGAATTCCCACAAGATCGAACTAACTACAAACTCTAATTAGATGGGATGCAGAGTCTCAAGTCTAAAAAATAACCTTAAGATCATAGTGATAAATGTATATGGGCCTATCCAAACAATGAATAAATTAGTAGTATGGAATGAGATCAACACCTTTATAATTAATCATCAAAATGAGAACTTCATCATTGGAGGAGATTTCAATACAACAATAAAAAGAGAATAAAAATATGGAGGTATTCAAACTATTTCACGAGCGACAGTGGACTTCAAAGAATGGGCAGAAAAGAACTTACTCATAAATATCCCAACTAAAATGGAATATTTACATGGAATAACAGAAGAAAATACTTCAGCTATATAATAGAAAGGTTGGACAAATTCCTTTTTAAAGGAGACTTAAGTACAATAAATAGAGAAATCAAGGTAAAAATACTACCACTAGCAAGTTCAGATCACTTTCCAATAAAAATAGATATTACAAAACCATCTAAACCTACTAGAAACCCATTTAAATGTGAAAAATGTGGTTCCTAGAAAGAAATTCCATGGATAATATTAAACATTGGTGGCAAGAAGCACAAGTCTAAGGATAAAAAATGTTCTACTTCGTGACCAAACTTAAAATGGCCAAAGAAAAATTTCTAAAATGGAACAAATTTCAATTAAACAACATATTTAAAGAAAAACTTGATATAGAAGAAAAGTTGGAAAAATTAAATTAAAAAGTTATCAAAAAGGGGATGAGTTATGAAACATTCAACCAAGAAAAAAAGCTTATATCAAAACAAGAAGATATTTTAGCTAAAGAGGAAGTGTTCTGGAAACAAAAATCCAGGGAGAAATGGTTGGCAGAAGGAGATTGAAATACAATATACTTTCACAAGAGCACCATACAACATAGAGCTATTAATAATATTTTAAAAATTAAAAATATAGAGGGTAATTTAGTAGACAATCTGGTCAAAATTGCAGAGATTTTTGTTGATTACTTTCAAGATATCCTTAACAATTATGAATCCTCTAACCAAGTAGCACAAGAGGAGATGTTAAAAGAAACTCCTAAGATTATAACAGAAGAAGATAATAAAGCTCTCAATAAACCTTTCTCTCTATAAGAGATTAAAACAACTCTCTTTAATATTAATCCAAATAAATTGCCAGGACTAGACATGTTCCAAGCTTTCTTCTTCCAAAAATGTTGGGAAATTATAGGGGAAGATCTATGGAAAGCAATTGAAGCATCTAGAAATGGGGGAACACTTCTATTAGAAATTAATCATACATTCATAACTCTAATCCCTAAAAAGAGTGAGGCAGTAGAACCAAGTGACTTTAGACCAATAGCTCTTTGCAACACAATTTATAAAATCTTATCTAAAGCTTTAGCAAACCGGCTCAAAGCTTTTCTTCCTAAATTAATATCAGAAGAACATATAGGGTTTGTTCTCGAGAGATCCATTCTAGACAACATTTCAATTATTCAATAATCCATCCACTCAACATCTAAAAACAACCTCTTTAACAAGATTGAAGCTAGTATCACTGAATTTATTAACTACAATCTTAGGAAAATGCAAAAGAAGAAGGTTCCTTTTCAGAATGGGATGCAAAAATGAAAAAGAACTGGCAACATCTAATTAATCCACCTCTCATATATAAGAAAAAGAATAGTATGGCTAGAAGAGAATGCAGATGGGAACCCCCACCTAAAGGATGACATAAACTTAATTTTGATGGAGCCTCAAGAGGGAACCCGGGGGAAGTAGGTTTTAGGATTATAATTAGGGAGGAATCTAGAAATTGGATCATGAAATGAGCTAAGCCCCTGGGAATTGCTTCAAGCAATATAACAAAGTTGGAAGCAATACATGGACTAAACCTGAGTATTAAATTTAAAATCAAGAAGATTATAATTGAAGGAGATTCTCAGATCATTCTTAATGCTCTCAGAAAAGGGAAAACCCCAATTGGATATTAAATTCAAAACTAGAAAAAACCATAAATCTTTTGGACAAATTTGAAGAGGTAAGATTTAATCACATATACAAAGAAGGCAATATAGAAGCTTGCCAATTAGCAAACAAAGGGATGGATAGTGAGGATATTCATTTAGTTAACCTAAATCTAGTTTGTTTAGGTTATTATGATTCATAAAGCCTACATTAGTATTTTACATTGGATCTAGGATTAATGATTAATTCATAATGTGCTTATTTAGTATCAAGTTTTGATCATTGGCGATCTTGGGTTTTAAAAAAATTCCTCAGCATTAACTTTCTCTAGAAATCTCTAACAAAAGTTTCAGTCACATCTTGGTGGTACATGCACTAATGTAGTATATTTGTATCATTAACATTAACTCTGGCGTAAAACAACCTGTATAAATTTTTGGTTATTATCTTTCCAATTATATTAATAACTAATCTGGTAATCTGGGTCATACTCTTTGATATCTTTTAACAGTTCTAACTATTTGGTCAAGCTGCATTACTTAGTACTAGGTAAGCAAGGAGTAAAAATTGAACTAAGAAATATAGCAAATTTCAACACACAAACAAAGATCAGAATGATTCTGTCACCCTCACCTTTCACCCTTGTCATAGATCTGTTTACGAGGATCACAATATTGTATTGTAATGGGAATCAAGCATTGACATTGAATCCTAAATCTAAATATTGGAAGTTGGAAACTAGGGTATGCCCCTTTTAATTTTGTAAAATTTAAGGACTTCGGTCTTGGGCAAGACTGGAGGTTTTCTTCTCTGTTATTTCCTACCAATGCCTGTTTAAACTAAGATACTCTAATGTATTTTTTTATATTATTAATATAATCAAAAGGCTTCGACTGTTTACCGATAAAAATAAAAATAATTCTCATTTAATTAAATATAATTAAAAATTGATTTTTCTTTATAAATTTTCATTAAATTAAATCATTCAATACTCTTTTTAATTTGATTTAATTATAACTAAAAATCACAACAGGCCCACAAATATAAATAAGAAAATCCATTTTAAAGGCAAGGTACTAAATCAAACTCAAGGGCCAAAATCTTGAATTCATGTCACTTGATGAATTTGGAAGGGTATATAACTCAGATACATTTCCTACTTTCTAGGACAATTGGCTTAGGGTTAGGATTTGGACTCAAGAATTATCTCCCCTCTTTGCCATTAAGATACTATGATAGGGTACACTCATCCTGGCAATTCAAGGAAGTCAATGTCTGGTACTTACAATTTGCATAAAAGTTGAGCATGTACATATACATATAAATCTAAACTAAGTAGGCAATGGTGGGGAGTGGTGCATTGCGTAGATCCCGACTAGTTGACTCCCCCCCTTAACCACATCAAACTTGTCAAACATAAAGTAAAACATACATGTACACCATACATATGCAAGTACGGGGTAAGTATCCATAGAAACCCACATATAGATCATCCATTTAACTATCATCATGAAATAACTAAAATCACTATATGAGCATACAAGCATCATCATTGAAAGGGTAAACATAAACACATGAAATAACTGAGTATCAAGTAGCTCATCAAATCTATCAACTGGGTATGAAATAACATCCAAATCAAATCAAGTAACCAAGTACCACTAGTCATAAAACATAACCATCAAATTGGCCTAAAAGAATTTGGCAATAAAACATGAAAAGTAAACTAGGGGTAGGCATTACAAATGCTATGTTAAAGTAATAGTTTGTGCAATATTATTTGGCACAATAATTGTCGCAAACTTTGTCACTCTTTGACTTTGAAGTTATTTGATTTTGAACTTTTTTTTTTTTTGTTTGGTACAATCATTGATGATGGAGAAAATCATACAAAATCTAAATGTTTGTGGACCAAGATTTTAGTTGGAACTATTATGGTAATAGGTTGCAACAAACTTTGGGGATAAATGCATTGTTGAAGCATGTGACCATTCAACAATGAATATCATGGGGAATGTTTTGTGTTGTCAGCTAACCATCTTGATTTCCCCTTAGCAATAATGTTAATGGCTTGAGTGTGCATTGTGAAGGTAACAAGTGAATGCATTATTGTTAGTTCTTGAAGTTCTTCCTTGAGTTCACAGTTACAAAGAGGAGCTAAATGAAAAATTCTCCTTTGTTTAGATAATTATATGTTCTTTCACATAGTTTGAATGGATCCTTGTTAACTTCTAGAGTGATTATGTCATTTGTTTTACTATATTTGTTTGTTCTTGCCATGCGTGTGCAGAGACAAAGCTTTCTCATAGGATTCCATTGTGTTGATTTGTTTGAAAACAGTCACATACAAGTATCATGTAGTTTCGTGTGTCTTTCTTGCATTTATAATTTTGTAGTAGAGAACAAGTTATTCCTTGGTATTATGAATATTAATTTAGATGTCTCAAGATGATTTTTAGCAAGCTTCACATATATATAATGAGTAGAAACCTCTGCGCTTTTTTGTTAATTGCATGGTATGAGCATATTGTATTTTGATAAATACTTTATTTCTCTATTTTATTTTTACTTATTTGTGGGAGAAAAAATTGGGTTTTGGATTGTGTCCTATTGTTTGAAGTCTTAATTGGGAAGCTAAGATACTGAGAAGGGGAGTGAATCAGGATCTATAACACTTTTACCTTTTAACAATTCTCTAGTGCATTCACCACAATTACCATCTCATATCTAATGCATGCATAACATAGCTTGTAAAATCAAACTCTAGTAACATGTGGATCTAATCTATCAGTCATGTGCATAAAAAATTAAGCACATAACACAAAGATTTGGTTACTTAGAAACCCTCCAAGGTGAAGGTAAAATTGGAGTGGGGATGACACCCACAAATATTCACTACTGCAGTAATAAAGTTAATTTTTTAGGGTTGCAATGTTTGATCATATCTAATGATCTATCCTTTGAGGGGTCTACCCTGTTAAAGGTTGTTAAGATGATTAGGTCTTACCTTATGAGAGTATTTTACACTTACAACAAAATAAGGACTTGGTTAAGAGATTTACAAAGATCTGTTAAGACCTCTTTGTTAAGAGATTATCCCTGACTCAATCTGTTAAAACTGATTTAGTACCTAATCCTGGGTTTGCAATGATAAGATGGTTTTGGATCTCCTCTCTTCAATGTGATATGATCTCTAATCTAATATAGCTTTACTGTCCTTCACTACTTTGACAAGGTTTCTTGCTCAGTTATGCAACAACAAAACTCTTTTGCCTCCTCTGCAATATTCACACATTCATACTTGAATCACACAAATAACTTGTTTGATCCTTCTCATCACTATAACCATACAAAATCCTTAAAATAGCTTTAGATATGCTCTATTTAAAGATTTCATAAAGAGTTTTCTAGATGCTTCCTTATTGCACCTCTGGTTGATCACAACACATAGGGATCTGTTATCCACATCACAAAACATGCAATAATCTTTGTAACAACCTCTAAAAATATTAAATATCTTATCCATGTCGGGTTGAAATGATTTACTTCAAATTTTGTATCATTCCTTACTTGAATGTCAATTCTCTGTTGCTCGACACTTATTATCTCTGATACTTTGCATTCGTTGTACACACTACTGACGCTTGGTCTCTATTGTGCTCAACACCTTCTGTGTAACTTGACATCAATATGCTTGAAATGATTTAGCTCAAAGTTTGTATCATTCCTTACTTGACTGTCAATTCTGTGTTGCTCGACACTTATTGTCTCTGATACTCGACATTCACTGTACACACTGCTAACACTTGATCTTTATTATGCTTAACACCTTTTGTGTAACTCGACATCAATATGCTTGAGCTGCTTGGTAATTATAAGACTCAGCTTATACTAAAAATACTTATTGACTAAAGACTTGCTTAGCTCTTATAGAGCTCAGTATGTCCATGTTTATTTACAAGTCTTTATATGACTCAACCTTTATAGAATAGCTTGGTCGTAGTGATGACCTACTAACTCTGCCTAGCATATGACTAAGTGTTTGACACTAATAGACAACAATAGTTAGAGATACCAATAATAGCATGAATGTGTTTTCTATTTCTATTTTCTATGAGATTACTTATTATTGTGTATATTGATTTATTAGATTAGTTATTATTGTGTATATTGATTTTTACCACATGAAAATCACGGCTTGTGTTAAGATGTTGGCTTTATCTGGGTATTACAATTTGTTGTTGTCCCTAATTGTTCTCATCTATGAGGCTTTTTAGACTTAATCTCTATTTGGAAAATAAATACTTAAAAGCTCTCGTTTCTTACTTAATGGAAATTTTGGTCTTGTGCTCAGGTTCCTCCTTACAACTTTTCAAATTTTGGATGTTTGATGTCAAAGGCATGTGGCTTGAAGACAATGACTTTAGGTTTTCAAGTAGTACTAGTTTGATGTCTTCATACAATTTAGATTCCTCTAATTTAAAAACCCAAAATAGGCTCTACATAATTAAGAGTTCTATTTATTTTCTCTATCTAGCAAGGAGTTCAAAAATACACCAAACCAACAATTGTCGAAAACATTGCACATTCTACCAACCTCAACGTGATTTGTAGTACATGTTCTTTGTTAACAAAATCCTCCTCCTCTTCTTCCTTGTCCTCTACATTAAAGCCTTGTCTTTGTATTCTCCTGACTCTGCCATGTGACAATAAGGCATTCTTGTAATAATTAGATCACAAACTATTAGGATTCATAGCTACTAAGAGGGTAACGAATCAATTTTAGAATATATAGTCCCCCAATATAATTGAGAAGGGGGGTGGGTGAATCAATGTTAGAATATATAGTCCACCAACATAAATGAGAAGGGGGGTGAACCAGCTATCCAACTAATATCACTATTATCAACCTTATTAGATCTTAACCATATGAACTATATATTAGAAACCATAATGAGATACTCATGCACAATAACACCATATATGTTAACTAGGGAAACCCTTGATCAGAGGGAAAATCCTAGTGGGGATGGTACCCACAAGATGATGTACTAATATAAATATTCCTTGTTAGAGGATGGACCCTATTAGGAGTCTGAAATATATTCAATACATATGAGTCCCTATTAGGAGACTTTGAATCCCTGTTAGGAGTTGTGGAAGACAGATGGACCCATTGTCCAAACAACTTTAGGACAAGACCAATGAACCCACTGTCCAAATGATCTTTGTATTATTCCTTGCAGAATAATAGAAATGAATAGTACTGCTCCTTCCTCTTTCTCTATCCTATCAATAGGACTTCAGCTCCTTCTGATCTTATAACCAGATCACAAATCTTGCATCCAATAATCCCTTGGATCACTTACTCGCATTCACCAAATACTTTGTTGCTTTTCACACTTGATACTTTCTTAATAATTGATACTCACTCACAAACAAGGAAAACATCTTTACATTATATCATATCTTCAAAATAATTCCTTGATTTGGCCTTGAGGCTTTCCCAATTAATTATAATAAGATAATTAATTAATTTTCCATTTTAATAACACTGTTGGCTCATAGTCTATACATAACTTTAAATGTGCAATACTAGGGCTTGCAAACTCGCTGATGTCACCATCAAACTTTCTTCTGTCACTAACTAATTGTGCATCATCTAATTATATCTCTATTAGAAGATATAATGCAATCATTAGAAACTGCTTACTATAGATCAGGCATATCTTCCATACATCTTTGACTTATTGCATGTGTACTAAACCTCGTCATCAAGACTCAACTTAGAACATGTCCATGACTGTGCATCACCAAAAAATCAAAACCTTGTTTGTACCATTAAGATCTTTGTCTACTATTTTGCCAGTCTTCACAGACTTCCTACTATGTTGACATCAATGAAAAACATATTCATGAATGCAACATGTCAATACTCTCCAATGCTTAGGATACTCCCCCAAAGTAGTATTCATCAATATTCATGCTAACAATTTCCCCCTTTGGCATTGATGACAACATAGATGAAAAACATCTAAGTTCCAAGAATACCAAATAGTACTTCGTTGTTATTGTTGCAGTTCTGATCTTCTCAAATCTTCTTCATCAATCAAATCTAAAATCCCCTGGAACATTTCTTTGTTCTTGCATCTTCCTATTGCATATCTCATATCTCCCCCATAGAGATATTCTTCCTTATATTCTTCCTTCTTCTGCACTCTTCTCCCCCATCCATACTTAGGAGATATTTTTCATGCATATTCTATTGGCAATATGACCAATCAGTCAAATAATGTGAGATATGTGGTTGTCATTTATGGCAACATTTGTTTTGCAGTTTAGTCATGATTATTTGAGAAGTAAATTTGTCTAAGTATTGGACAATGTTACAACAACATGACAAGATTTGTTGATAGCATAATATTCCCTTCGAATATTCTCTTGTGCAATTAACCCTAGCTGCATGACATCATCTTGATGATGCATACCAGTGTGCATGTTCATACGATCAAGCTAGTTCAAGTTATGGAGGAAATACTGATGCAAGTACCTCACAATGCATTATAGAGCATGTCAACAAATTGACTTGTACAACTTGCAGAATTGTTTTGATTACTAAATCTTGATGAGCTAACTCTAAGGATGACATGTGAGCTAACTTAGGAAGAATTTATTAATATGTTTGATAGAAGTAAAGAACATCAATTGTGAAGTTAAAGTGTGAATGCGATGAGATACCATGTGATGCGAAGTAATGCTATGTGATGCGAGATAGGATGCAAATTGACATGTGCGTAGTCAGTCTTTGTATGAAGAACTAACAATCAGAAGAATTGTGAAGTGTAACAAGTGATCTAGTATTGTATGTATACTTATTCTCTTGAAGAACTTATTGTACAGTTGCATGTTAGGGCAGTGGGCTCTTCTTGCACACATTTGTATATGATCTACCAACTCCTAACAGGGTTGATACTTCTAACAAGGCCTCCTAATAGGGACTCGAGACAATATACATTCTTCATAAACTCCTAACAAGGTCAATATCCTTAACCAGATTCTTTTATATAGCGAATCATCTAGTGGGTTTCATCCCCACTGCAGTTTTCCCTTCACTAGGGTTTCCCTAGTTAACAAAATATGGTGTTATGAGCTCTCTCTATGTATGGTTGTTTTTACTATTCAACATTGTTGGTTTATTTTCTTATGCATGTGGCAAAGTAATTAATAATATTCAATTATGGGCAAAAAGATTGAAAATATTGATTCACCCCCCAATATTATCTATTTCTAACAATTGGTATCAGAGCCTACTTATTCAGAAGAGGCTTAACAGCTTGAATAAGATCCCTATGGATATGGAACAATTGAAGAAAAATCTCGAAGAAGATCTTGAACAAATTGATCTCCTTATTGATGAAACAGATGGCCTAAAAGACAAATATAAAGATGCAAAAGCTTACATTGGTGAACTAAAGGACAAGATAGATGACCTGAAGCAAAAAGGACCTAATGAGAAAACCAGTGATGATGATATTGAAGATCTAAAGAAAGAAAATGAGATCTTGAAACATGAGTTAAAAATAGTTGAACTCAAGCTAAGTCTTAAGAAAGATGGAGGAAAGAATGACTCTAAAATAAAAGCTGAAAATGCAGATCTAAGATCCTAGTTAAGCAAGGTAACATCTAAATTGGAATCTATCAAGTTAGATTATGTAGAATCAAGAAATATGACACTATTGTGAAAGGAGAGTTGGTGCAAACCAAATAACAACTAGAGAAATTATATACCAACAGTGAAAAGATTGAAGAACAAATATCTGTATAGAGACCTAGTTATGACAAGACTGGACTTGGATTCTTCCTTGGACAATCCACCAAGAAATCTATTGAACATGATACCCTTGAAGTCAAAAGGGATCTAAGCATAAGCAAAATAGATGGTACATCTAAGGACAAGGAGAATGTTGCTCACTCAGAGAAATCTAAAGAATCTGTCAAGATGAGGATAACAGAAGAAAGGAATCTCATGCCTGGTCTAATGAACTTGAACATACTGGAGACAATTGCAAAGGTAATTCTTTTAAACCTATTTCAAATTTTTATTGTCGTACTTGTCATGGATATGGACATTATGCAATAAATTGTAAGAAACCTAAATTTGATAATGATAATGCAAATAATAGAATGTTTAGGAACACTAACCGTGTAGGCAACAGAAGAAGATCTCATAGCAATAAAGTGGAGAAAGAAGACAAATTGTTTGTTGCAAATGCAACAATCTTGGACACATAGCAAGGAATTGCAGAGCACCTGACAACCAAAATAATGAACAAAGAAGGAATGTACCTGTATGCCAATTATGTAATAACTTTGGACACTCAACAAAGTTTTGCAGATTGGATAGAAGAAACTTTAATAGGAATCAAAATTGCAAAAGGAAAAAAAAAAGGAATGATGATAGTCTAAAGGAAGAAATGAAGGAGCTAATAGAAGAATTTAAGGAAATATTTGTAAAAGCAAGAGAAGCTGGAAGTTCTCATACAGTTCAGGAAGAAGCTCATCCTAATGTACCTGACAAGACAATAAAGTCACTTATTGTCTACGACCCATCTTACCTGCATTAAGCATTCTCAATAAAACAGTGTGTCAGTTAATCATAACTAATGTTGGAAAGAATATCACAAGTTGCATAGTTAACAATATATACTAGACATTGAGAGGACTCTATAGTTAAGTGCTCATTGATTAATATGATCAGGATAAGGATAGACAAGAAGAATAACCTCTTTATTATATAGAGAATATTTTGGACTAGTGGCAAATACACATTTAATGTGAAGTACAGATTGCAAAAGATTTAAAGGATGTAAATTGATTTATGAACATCATTTGCTTGTGCAAAATCTTAAGTGCAAGATTGAAGAGAGATTTGAAGTGTTGAAGAAGTTTGGAGATACGTGAAATTGCTAAAAACCCTAAAATGCAAAATTAAGGTATTTTCCAAATTTGTTGAGTATATTTTCAGAAATGGCAAGACAAGAAGTGTTTAATGTAAGCAATAGACCTAGATATAACTTCAAGAAACACCCATTTGTTTCTCTGCTTGATGACCCCATTGGAGCATTTTCGCAAGTATCAAAAAATGTTCTTCATGTCGAGGACATAAGAGGTTATATTTACTATAAAATTGAAAGCATAGGAGATACAAAGATGCATAAGGAACTAGAGAAAATGTGCAACAATAATTTGTCACTAAAACCAGAACATGCATACCTAGAACAACTTAACTTAGTTAAGCACATGTTCTATACAAACTTTGATAATCATGAATGGACAAGATTAATTTTGGTTGAGTTCATGATGACCTTATATAGTTGGGAGATTCTATTATATGCATCGACAATGACCTAATTCACAAGGTCACAGGTTTAAGCAATGAAGGGTCATGTAGAGAATCATTTATAGCTGCTCGAGAAGAAGATGAAATAATTTCATCCATTATTGTGAATGAATATGGGATAGAATCTCCAATGTGTCCTCAAACTGAATGTATCTTAGAAACCATTGTACCATCTTTGAATTCACTACATCATTTAGAAGCTTTATAGTTTCTCCATTCATTATTACCTCATGAGATGGATTTTTCTCTTGTTGCCCAATTGTTCATGGCAGATAAGGTTATTAAAATGGAAATTGGTCTAGGCAAAGAGCTGAATGTAAATAATGCTTTATCACCCTACCAACAAGAAATTATGTTACAGTTATTGCAGGAGAATCAAAGTGCATTTTCTTGGGACTACATGTAAATGAAAGAATTAGATCATATGCTCTGCACTCACAAGATTTACATAAGCCCTGACTTCAAACTTGTCCGATAGCCTTAGAGGAGAGTTAACCCTATCTTAAAAGATACTGTTAAGAATGAATTGCAAAAACTATTAAGTGATGGTTTTATACACCCCATCTTCGATAGTAAATGGGTATCATCCCTGGTCATAGTACCCAAAAAGGAAGGAAAATGGAGAGTTTGTGTAGATTATATGGAGCTCAATTCAACCACTAAGGACCATTTCCCATTGTCATTTATAGGCCAAGTCCTTGACAACCTAGTTGGCAAAAATTATTTTTCTTTTCTAGATGGCTTCAGTGGTTACAATCAGATTCAAATAGCCCTAAAAGATCAAGAAAAAAAAAACTTTTACTCACCCATGGGGAACGTTTGCCTACTTAGTCTTGCCTTTTGGCTTGTGTAATGCCCCAACCACATTTTAACAAGTTGTCATTAGTATCTTTTCACATATTTCTATCGACTATATGGAGATCTATATGGATGATTTTACTGTTTATGGTGCTACTTTTGAAGAAGCAAAAGGAAATTTGGAAATGGTACCTAAAAAGATGTCAGGACAATAACCTTTTCTTAAATAGTGATAAATGTTTTATAATGATGGAGGAAGGGGTAGTTCTAGGCCATTTCATTTCATCTAAGGGCATCCAAGTAGATCCAAGAAAGATTGAAGTCATTAGTACCTTGCCTACGTGGGAGAAGCAAAAGGACGTATGCAGTTTTTTGGGACATGTTGGCTATTACAGAAGATTTATTAAAAACTTTAGTCACCTTGCAACACCTCTCTATAACCTACTCAAGAAGGATTCTAAATTTTTTTGGGACTCTGAGTATGCAACATCCTTCCTGTAGCTTAGGGAAGTACTTACCACAACACCTATTTTGAGAGGACCTAATTGGGGCCTACCTTTTCACATTCATACAGATGCCTTAAACTATGCTATTGGTTTTGTGCTAGGCCAGAAGGTAGACTTTGTTGAACATGCTATTTATTTCATTAGTAAGAATTTACAAGGTATGGAATTTAATTACACAATCACTGAAAAGGAATTACTTGTAGCCATCTATGCCCTCAATAAGTTCAGGCATTACATTACTAGATATGAGATATTTGTTGACACTTTTTGCTATAAAGTATTTGGTGAACAAACCTACAGTTTCAGGAAAATTGGCTCGATGGTTATTGCTCATGCAAGAATTCAACATCACCGTAGTTGATAAACTTGGTAAGGCTAATGTGGTAGCTGACTTTATTTCTTAGTTGCATATCCTTGATGATCCTATAGCCATTGACGATAGTTTTCCAAATGAGCACCTTTTTCTGTTGGCCACACAAAACCCATGGTATGAAGATATTGCTAACTACCTCACCATGGGAAAAATGCCAGTATACTTCTTTGCCCAAGAAACAAAGTTACTAGCAGAGAAGAGCTTTAATTATTCATAGATTGCTAGATTCATGTTTAATACTAGCCCTAATCAAGTCATGTGTAGATGTCTAAGAGAAGATGAAACATATGATGTCTTGAAGGCTTGTCATGATGAGCTCTGTGGAGGTCACTTTACAGCCAAAAGAACAACCTTTAAAATCTTGACAACTAGGTATTATTGGCCAAGCTTGTACAAGGATGCAACCAAATATACAAAGAAATGTGACAAGTTCCAACAAAAGGGTAAACCCACTAAATCAAATAAAATGCCCCTACAACCTCAAGTAGTTGTCAATACCCTTTGACAAATGGGGGATTGACTTTGTAGGACCCATTGAACCTACTTCCTAAGGAAAATCCTACATTCTAGTGTGTACTGACTACGTAACCAAATGGGCAGAGGCTAAACCCATGAAACACCACAGGAAAGTCAACGTGGAAAAGTTTTTGTATGAATCCATCTTTACGTGGTTTGGTGTTCCTAGGCAATTGAATCTGATCAGGGGATTCAGTTTACATCAAACTTGATAAGTGATCTTATGAAGGATTATACTATCAAACATGGTAAATCATCCCCTTATCATCCTTAGGCTAACGGTCAAGTTGAAGTTACTAATAGGGAGCTAGAATCTATTCTCACCAAGACTTATAACACTTCATAGGAAGGATTGGGCCACACGTCTTCCTGAAGCTCTCTAGGCTTATAGAACCACCTAGAAGTCCACAACTAGTTTTTACTCTCTAGGCTTATAAAATCTTGAAGACTACCTTAGAGCTCTGGATAGAACTCAATATTGCCCAATAGGACCAAATCCTAAGTTTAAATGATCTTGATGAATGGAGGAAATCTGCATTGAACAATATTGAGCTCATTCAACACCAAAGAAAATAGTGGCATGACCAGTTTATTAAACAAAAAATGTTTTCTATAGGCGATTAGGCACTCCTTTATGACTCAAAGTACCATCATAATCCAAGGAAGTTCCAAACACACTGGTTAGGACCTTATGAGATTGTTGTCATATTTCCAAATGGTACAGTTTAGTTATTTGCCATTGATCCTGTTTGCTTCAAACTACTTGTCAATGGGCATCGTCTCAAGCTTTACCATAAACCAGTTAGCCATGATGAGCTCTTGCAAAAATTCCAACATAATGAGGATATTGTCATTCCTTTAGCCAATGAGTCTGGTTCTCCTACCCTGACTCCTAATGCTTCTTAACTTTGATGAAGGCATTCATAATAAACACTTTCTTTTTGGAAGCACCTTCTTTGAATCCATTCTACTTCACCTTCTCTCTCTTCCATTTTACCATTCTATCTCATCACTCTGTCAATTCAGATGATATTTCCAGAACATCTTTCCTGCAGCAATTGCTAGGTACCTCCCGCATAACTTTGCATGCATTTTATTCTATTTTATTCATGCTTTGTTGCAATTTGGTATTGTTTATAATTGTTCACCCTTTCCTATCTTGGCCTGGTGGGACCCACACCTTTCTTTAGTTGGCAGAAGGGAAATATTTAAATGTTTTCTTTTTTAAATTTCAAATCGCATGTACCTTCAAAGTGCATAAAAATGATTGGAAATAAGTGCATATTTAATATCATATGTTGGTGACATGTCATTTTGTGATTGCATCATTATGAAATGAAGAAAATTAAAAGTAGTTACTTAACTTCTAATGATAGTTTGCAATGTGTTCAGGTGTCGAACTTGTACATGAGCAAAAATTATGAAATTTGATGCAAGAAGGATATTATGAGATATGGTACATTAAATTCCTCAAGTACATGCCATTTTTTGAAACACCAGGGCTAGTGTTGTAAACCTTGATCTACTAAGCTTTGAAACATCAAGATTTTTCCATAATTCAGCTATAATGGTGAAGTTATACAAAGGAAAGAGCCCATTGATCATCAAGTTCTTTTGGGAGATGTAGTCATTTGTGAAATGTTTGGGAGAAGGGGATGGTTTGATTATTTTCTTAGTTTAAATGGATTTGATGAAGATGTAGCTCTTCAATTCATGACCACCTTAAGGGATGGCGTTGCACTAGTTCAAGGTTTGAGAATTGAGTTCTTAGAGGAGGTAATCATTTAGGTCACTAGATTTCCCTAGGAAGCAAAAAATGAGAGAAAGAGTTTGACCTAAGGAAAGCTAGGGCACAATTTAGTATACACCAAGACCTGCCATTGGACATTGATAAGAAACAAGGTACTTTGAGGCTATCCTTGCCAATGGATTTTATTTAACCTACTATGTTTATCATATAATATTTTACATGTGAGGGACATTAAAAATACCTACATTCTCTGCATTTCAAAATGTTGGCTCAGCTATGACATGATTACAGACAGGTAAACCTTCCAGACTTCTTGTTTAACATATTGAGAAGCAATCTTCTCTAGTGCAATCAGGAAGGGATCAGTCTGTCTCTCACCATGATCTAATAAAATTAATTGTACAAAGAGAATTAAATAAACAAGTGATTGGGTCATGGGAGGAGTTCTTGCAGTTGAAAGAGATAGAGCCTAGGTTGGTCAGCCCCAGAGGCCAAGGTGTAGGATGAAGGGAAAGAACACCCATAAATTTGTATAAAATTGTCCCTAGAACTAAAAATGCTCCTAAAGCCTCTCCCTCTAGTCTTAGACCAACTAAGAAGAGGATTTACAAGGCTAAACCTTCCATTGTTAGCAATAAGAAAAGCAAAAATGTAGAAGTTGTTGGTGCTCCTAAGGCCTTGTCATTTGTCAAGAATATGTCTTCTGCTAAGAAAGACAAAGGTAAAATTTTGGAACCTGAAGTAGAAAGGGTAGAACAACTGGATGAGGAGAGTAACCATAATGAACCCCTGCACTCTTAAGATGAGGAAGATCTAGAAAAACCTCATGAAGTTCTTGTGGTAGAAACACCTGTAAGCAGGAGAAAACAAAAGAATTATCCATGCTTGTCAACACCACCCACAAGGCAAAGTGTGAGACTCTCCAAGAGTAGGGTTCTAGAAGCCTCTATTCTCATAGTTACCCCTAAAGTGTCTGAAAGTGAAAAGGAGACCTCTCCTAAGGAAAAATTGTAGCAAACTAAAGCCAGTGAAACTTAGAGCAAAACCTAGAATGTACAACCAGAAGCTAAGTGTAGTATTATTTATGTGCTTATTGATAGTGATAAGGAATTTGGTGAGCTTGAAATGTCTGAGAAATTTGAAGAAAACCCTTCTATGCAAGACATTAGCGAAAATTCTACAGAACTCCCTTTAGAGGATTGTCCAAAATTTAGACCTAAAGTTGTTAAAGAAGTATTAGAAGAACTAGATCAAGAAGGGTTAGATACATTAGTTGTAGTAGCCACAAAATATAATAAGGAAGAAAAGGAGGAAACAATTGTTGTCATAAGAAAAAGAGGGTGCTCCACACTATAGAATGTCAAAAATACTCACCAGTTGGCACCTGAATAGATAGACCTCTTTAATCACGAGTCATTGCCACCACCAGACCTGTTTACACCCTTGTTTGTAGGAATTAATTTGTTTCAACAACTATTATGGGAAAGAGCTCAATTGAAATTGGAGAAAGAAAAATTAAAGCATGTTATTGATGAGCAGAATTGCCAGTTGAAACAAAGTTCAGATTAGAATGAAGTTTTGAAAAGAAGAATTGAAAAAATTACAAGATTGATTCCTAAATTAATGGAATGTAGGTCGCCATCACCCCTATATACTCTATTTCTTAAAAAACAATTTTAAAACTATATATTGACTTGAATTGTGGAAGGTCTTAACCCCTCTATCTCTACCCCACATGAATTTTATGATGCATTTCGATTCGTTCCTATGGCTTTGAAAATTTTACTATGTGAATTGTATCTTCACAATCTGGCAGTGGCTAATGACACTAAATGGAATCTAGTCTTACATGTAGGGGATGTATAGTTAAGGGCAGTAATGTCATAGATACAAAATGAAATAAGTAGAGAACATCAAGCTACACCCCACAGGGAGAATGAGATGACAACACCCTTGTTTATGAGACCATAAGTTCAACATTCTATACGGATATATCTAGATTGGATCTCTATTCTGGGCAATCCTGTAGGACTTGGTAAGGTGAATACAGTCAAAGAATAGGCCTTTATAGACTAGAAACAACACTTATCTTAGAATGTTGAGACAATAATCATTGCCTCAAGGAAATGATGGGTTAGAATGCCACATGATTTAAAAATAAGAGAACTCCATTGTCCACAAAACTTGACTCTTGCTACAATTGGGATTCCTTGGTATATTGACTTGGAGAGAAATCAGTGTAAATATTGGTTGCCATTAAGATATCAACCCCCAGTTCTCCTATAACCACTACTAGCAGCAAATGATAATACAGAAGATCATGACATGATTGTTGAATTTCGACACTAGAAGAGCCTCAAGACAAATTATGGATACTTTGACTATGTGAAGAATGAGCCAGGTAAAAGGACACATAGTGATTGGAGAGTGTAGGCCTAGATCTATAACTTCATAATTTTTGGAGACTAGAAATAGATTAGTTGGGGGGAATGATGAGCCTCTAAAAGGCCATTATTTTGAGAACCTTTTATCTTATTTTTAGACAATTATCCTGCAAGAAACATTTGATGACTCTATGGTTTAAGAAAAATAATTTATGTTTTTATGAATATATTATCTATATGTTAAGACATGAAGATTGAAGTATAGATTGTTCAGATATGTTGTGTTTGCTCGAATCTATGGGTTTCTATGGTTCAATGAAGGAATATTGTTGATAAATATCTCCTGCTCTATGCTATGTTTGGGTAGGTTCCTTCCTGCAGCCATAGCATTTGCAAGAGTGATAATTTGAACATTATACCTTTTCTAACATTGATGATGAAATGAATATATATGTATGTAGAATTTGTTGTGTTTAATGTTTTGTAGTTGTTTTCTATGTACATTCAAGTTAGCATTTCAATGCTTCGTCAAAGCTGACCAAATTGATGAATCACCGCAACAAGCAGAATATGGTGTGATTTCTATTATGGTAGCACACGAATATAGCTTCCTCAACCTGCTATATTCTTAGAGGATTTAAAACATAGTTAATGATATTTATGTTGTGAACTTTATGATCTGTAATTGATCCTCATTGATGGAGCGATCATAGAAGTAGGAAGTTGTTATCGCTTTCCTTAAATAATTTCCATTTTAACCTTGAAAAGGGATATATAATTTTCCTAGTTTTGACTAGAAGGAAGATAGATTGTTCTATTCCACAGTGTGTAATCTTGTTTTCAGATGTAATCTCTTATTATGAATGAATAGAATACAAAGTTCAAGTTTCCACCTTCAGACTTGATTGTTTTTCTGTTCACTCATCCAAGGGGACCGACTTGGTGAGTGAAATGCTTTGTTAGAATAGAATTTATTTCTTTGTTTTTTATCTTTGCAAAGTATAATCCTATTGTTCCTACAACCATTGACAGAATCATTGAACTGTTCCTGCAACATAGGTGCATAAGTAGACTTACTATTTGCAACATTACTCTAAGCTTTAAAAAAAAATGTCATTTTAGTTCCTAGCTTAGTTTCCTTTAGCATTTCTTTCTTATTTTAGTTGTAATGACTTAAAGATGAATCAAAGCGTATATTTTGTAGTATGTCATTCTTAGGAAAATACACGATTATGTCTAATCATAGAGTCAATGTAGAAGGATGTTCAATTCTTTGTTACTAAGGTATTTAGTTGACCGGCTAGGGGTCTAAAGATTCAAGACTCTAAGGATTCTAAGGAATAAAAAATGAGAGCAATGTGGCTCAATTTATAACCAACACACAAGAGAAGAGAATTGAATAAGAGGATGGACACTTGTCAACTCAAATGTGTAACTTGGCATGATATTCCTTAAAATATATATGTCACATATGACACATGATGCCAAATGTAGGATTCTATGATGCATGGAAGTCAACATGGCCAAAATTGGATGGGAATCTATGACGTGCACATGACACACCAAAGCCACTTGTAAACAAGAATCTATGATGATGGAGACTTATTATAGACATGCGTAAGGAATAAAATATATCAAATATGACATATTTTAGCCAAGTGTAAATGAAGAATCTATGACATAAGATGTCCATGTGTCAAGATTATGTGGAATATTTGAATTAAAAATTAATTATTCCACACAAATGGAAATTAGTAATTTAGAAATTAGAGGTAGAAAATAGAACTTAGGAAATTGATAATCCTCTTAGTTTATGAAGGTGAATCAATTAATTAATAAATATCAATTAATTGAAAATGTTTGGTTAATGAGAATAATTGGTAATGTGAAATGAACGTAATTGAAATGACATAGGATTAGATTAAGGGTTATCTATTCCTATATGATAAATTAGTAAATGATTGGCCAATTCAATTAGATAAATGCATGATTATCCTTGTGATGAAATGCGAAGATTTGTTGGAATTATGATATATTTGTCATTAGTTACAACACTTATTCAATTCTGAATGCTTACCGAGCTCATCACTTAGTCTACAGTTTATACCAAGCATATGGGCAGTTCAGCAGTGTTTACCAAGTTCATAATGGTTACCGAGCAGAATAGTGTTCTCAAAGCAGTTAGTGGTCACCGAGCTTCGCAATGTTTACCAAGTTCTCAGTGTTCACCGAGTCATCAATTGAAATAAGTGTTACCGAGTGATCAAGGTAAACGAAGGACTCAGTGTTTACTGAGTGATCAAGGTAAACAAAGGACTCATTGTTTACCAAGTGATCAAGGTATACGAAGGACTCAGTGTTTACCGAGTGATCAAGGTAAACAAAGGACTTAGTGTTTACCGAGTGATCAAGGTAAACAAAGGAATCAGTGTTTACCAAGTGAAGAAGGTTATCAATGGATTCAATTTTTACTGAGTAACACAATATTCAACGAGTCACCAATGGTTACCGAGTTCCAAACTACTTAGAGTGATTAGTATGGACCGTGCCTCTACTCTTACTGAGTGCATGACGATGCAATGTATTATAGTGGATGCCGAGTATCAGAAGGTCACTGAGTCATCTTGAGGAACCTGAGTTTTCTACTATTTGGCCGACTTAGTAACATTTTGTTCACTTGTGTTTGGCCGACCTTGCCAGTGTAAATATTAGAATGGTATATATGTGATGTATTATGTCATTTTTAAAAAGAATAAAAAATGTTGTGTATCGTTGTATGGTGTTGTATTGCAATATTTTGAGAAGAATAAAAGCGAATCAGCAGCAGAACAGAGGAATACAACAAGGTCAACATAGATGCAGAAAAGTTATATCTATCACATCAGGTGATCAGTGCATAAAGGATCTTATCAAAAATTAGTTGTAACCAGATCCACTGCTTCATCCTAACAGGTGAATCAGTTTGTAAATCCTTTAACAGGGTAGACTTAACAGTCTTTTATAAATCTCCTGACAGATTGCATACTTTATTATATGTTTGTAAATCCTCTAACAAGGTGGATCTAGCAATCCTACTTGATCCTAACAGGGCAGATCACCAGAAGTGATCATTGTAAGCCTTAACAGGCCAACTTTATACTGTAGTATTGAAGTTTTGTGGGCATCATCCCCGCCCTAGTTTTACTTTCTAATTGGAAGGTTTCTGGGTCATCAAATCAGTGTGTTCATGTGTTATGAATGTTTATCTTTTCATGCATACAGTAGATTAGATGGATGAATGGTGAATATGTTATTGAATTGAAGTTTTAGAGTTACTTATTCACCCCTCCCCTCTCAGTAACCTTGTTAGTCTTGATTATTTCCAACAATTGGTATCAGAGCATTGTGGTTCTTAGGATAAAGTTTGACAGCTTGAGCAGAGATCAAGGACAATGGAGATATTCAAACTTGACAAATCTATTGAGAATCAAAAGCTAGATTTGGAAATGGCCATGGCTCAACTCAAAGAAGCAAAGGAGCATCTTTCTCAATCTCTAAAAAGAAGAAAGGAACTTGCAACACAAATGAATGATCATCAGTATGTTGAAGAAAAGATTGAAGACCTTTTACCATCAAGTAGCTCAAATGAAGCTAATGAAGAAATCAAGGAACTCCTAGCAAAGAATGGATCTCTGCAGGAAGAAGTAAGAAAGCTTAAAAGAGAACAAGAAATCCAATCCATTAGGCTATGTGAAGTTCTGGAACAGAGAAACAAGGCAAATGAAGACTTAGAGGTAAGAAATAATCAATCCCTTTAGCATGAAAATCTTATAGGTCAACTATCTAATGCAAATGAAGAAATTGTGAATTTAAGATCTGAGAATGAAAGTTTGAGAAATGATTTAATCACTGAAACACAAATCAATGCAAGCTTACAAAGTGATCTAAGATCTGAAAGACAAATCAATGAAAGTTTGGAAAATGACTTAAATATTGAAAAACAAGTCAATGAAAGGATGATAAGATCTCAAACACATGTGGATCAATTGAATCAACAAAATGAGCAGAATCTTCATAGACAAAAAGGTAAAGCAGGCCTTAGATACAATGAAGAAGGTCAATCTTCCAAACAAGGTGCCCAAAGGAATCAAAGACCCACTTGCAATCACTGTGGCAAGATAGGTCATACATCTAATAGATGTTGGAGCAATGGTAAAGGGAAATTCAATGGTAAATGCTACAATTGCAATTAGCATGGTCACAAAGCCAATGAATGCAAAGAGAAACCAAAATTTGAAGGCAAATGTCACAAATGCAAGAAACAAGGTCACAAGGCATCTGAGTGCAGATCTAAATCATTCAATCCAACAGAACAAATTGTCAAAGCATTATTTGGTTGGCACTACAATACTTGGTGTAGATGTCACTATTGTGGAGAATATGGACACATTGGAGTAAACTATACAAGGCATCACCTAAGGAAGAAAGATACTACCATAAGATGTTATACATGTACCAAACTTGGTCATATATCCAAGAACTGCATGAACATAGAAAGAGTTGAAGATGAAAAGAAAGCCAGAGCTGACAACATTCAAAAAACAGATGAGACAACAGTGGATTCCTAAATCTACCAAACTAGAAAGTTCAAATGATGGCAATGTCACTCAAGAAGTGGGTGACTCCACCATTTCTAATTAGACCCATCAAGAAGGATCAAGGACTGCATCTTCAAGCTATATCCTAAGCAGTTCTAGAATAAAGGAGTGCAAATGACAAATTAGTATTTCAGATACAAGACATAATTCACTGTGATGCATCTACCGAGCAAGGTTGGTCTCAGACTTAACCGAGCTAGGTCAGGAATATGAAAGGTTTTTTTTGTTCACCGAGTTTCAAGGTTTACTGAGTAAATCGGTGACTATCTGAAAAACCCTAGGTCATCTCAGCTACCTTCATACCCGAGCATTAATGGCAGATTTTTCATCAAAAGGGCAGAATTTGATCTCATTTTTCACCGCGAATTTAGAATATACAGAGTGAAGAGATTTCCAAGAGCACGCAAGTGAGTTCAAGTGATTTGAAGTGATTTTCCAGTGAAGAATTTGTTTTACAAAATTGTTCACTCACCGAATAGCAATGGCATCCACGAGCACTGGTAGCAGTAAGGCGAAGAGGGGCTCTGAAATGCTTGTGAAGGGAGTCAAATGGAAAGCACCTAGCTTCAAGCTCGTTCCCGCCATCGCTGAATCGCTCAACCTGCATGGAGCTCAATCATGAATTCCACCAAAGTACTCCTTGTTAACGATATTCATACTCATTTTAAGTGCAATATTCAGGAAATTGGTACATTAGAAATGGATAGTGCCCTAGCCGAGTTATGTGTATATGGAACTCTCAAACCCAAGCACAAGCATTTGGAAACCAAAGGTTTGACCCATATCCCGCACTTGCCAAGGGACTTTCAAATGAAATGGATAAGATACATTTTAAGCCGTGTGCATAATGGTCAGTTGTGGTTAGAGCAACCCGTCATGATAACGAAAAAGATGATTCATAAGATCACAGGTTTGCTTATGTTAAGCAAATCCAAAACCACTAAAACCCTAAGTCAGGATGAACTTCAGAAGTTAACTCTAGCTGAATGGGATGGCAGAGGACTAAAATTTAACAATTTATCAGATATAGAGCTAAGATTTGGAATTCATTTAATTGCATATAAGATGTATAGTTCCAACAGATTGAATAGTGTGCCCTGTGAAGCTGTGGACTTAGCATATAAGGTTGTGAAGAAGAATATGGAATTTGACCTAGCAGATGTACTATTGAAACAATTCAACAAAAATATGGATAGCATAAGGACTTCAAAGAGTAACCCTTGTAAATTTGGTTATTTGTTAACCTGTTTATTTTTCTATGTGCAAAAGCTTTTCCCTTCTAAAGGTACAGTAGTATGGAGAAAGGATGTTCCAATTTTGTATCAGATTAATGAATTCATTGCAGAAATGGGCAATTTTTTTGATAAAGTAATGGATATCTATTTTGAATATTTCAAAGAGAGAATGAACAAAAGGTTTAGAATTCCCCCTAAGCTTGTTGAGGACTACAAAGATGATGTATGCTTCATGGTTGACTATGACAAAGTGTATATACAAGCAGTCATACCCCGAGTGGCATGGGTAAAACCATTGCCTTATGAGCCGAATATTGATGAAGTAAGAGATGTAATTGAGGCATTGATGAATGAGCCAACTATTCCCAATATTCCATTATTCGGTACCTATGATGAGGCAAAAGCAAGAATTGAACTTGAAATCAAGCTACCTCAGGCAATTAATAAAGGAAAGAGGAAAATTGCTAAGTTAAAAACTAATACTGGCCCTCTTATGCTTACCGAAGAAAAAGATGAAGATGTAGAAGAAGAAGAATCTAAAAGAGAGGAATCAGAAAAGGAGGCAGAACTTGTGAAGAAGAAAGGTAGGGTAATCATTACCAAACCTCAGGCAGTATTTTCAAGGAGAACAAGGAAAGACAACAAGGAAAGTGAAGTTGTGTTTAACAAGCCTCCTCTCACATTTGAAGATAGGCTAAAACAACTCAGGATTGGTGTAGGAATCAGCAACTTTAAAGCCTTAAAGTATGAATCAAGGACTCCTACTGAGCAAAAGGAAATTGAAGATCTGGTAATGGAGAAGTTGGGAACTTGGAAATTCTCCCCAGACCAATTTGTCTCCCAAATTCCTGCAATATTGTTTGATAAAATAAAGGTAAGATGGGAGATCACCGAGCAAATTGTTAGAGACATTTTTGAACAGAAATTGAGAGAACTGGTACCTAGCCTAACAGATGCAAAAATAAAAAAGGCAATGAAGGATCAAGAAGGAAGAATGAATATGAGATTCAATACATGTCTCATATTGTTAAAGAATATAGAACCAGTTGTTAAGAATGCAACTGATGTTTGGAATGATACTTATAAACTGCATAAGCCAAGTGATGAACCTGTTGAAATCAAGGATGATGACAGTGATGATATGGATGATGAGCAAGGTAATGATTCCATCTCCATGGATGTAACTGATAAGGATCTCCAACAATTATTGAAGGAGAAGGAAGAAGAAGAAAAGGAGAAAGAAGTGGTTGAGGTGGAGGATGACCCAGTGAAAATTGCAGCAGCAGTCATTGCATCTCTTCCTCACACTCCACCAAAATCTGTTACTATAGAGACAACTTCCACTAGTGAGATTGTGACCACTACAACCACATCAATTGCTCAATCTTCACCAGTCTACTCCCAGCTCTAGGTATTCCCAATGCAAGTGCCAAGCATTTCATCTACCGAGCTGCAGGCAACTTCTTCAGTTCTTGAGTCATCCACTGCAGCAACAAGCACACAAGGTATATCAAATCCTCCTACAGTATGTACAGTAAGTTTTCTAGTTTGCTCTCCAATTATGTCAACATCAGCTACATTAGCACCAATTTTTGCACCAGTAAGTTCTCCAATTGTGAATATTTCGATATGCACATCAATTTTGGATACAGTTAGCACTTCTCTCAGTCTTCCTTTAGTTGGTCCTATTCTAGTTTTGACAGCTAGTCTAGCCTCATCAACCATTGTCTCTGTTTTCAAAGGAAAAGATGTTAGCACAGCAAAAAAACCAAAGACTCCATTAAAATTTTTGCTTACAGGCAAGACAGTGGATGAGGATGTAGACTTGGATAAAGAAATTGTCATTCCCAAGATAGATACAAATACTGCTTCAGTTGATGAACTAAGACTGCTCAGTCAGCGCATAGAACTATAGGCAAAGTAGAAACAACTAAGGAATGAGAGAGATAGAGAGTTTAATATTATTGAAGAAGCAAAGAATATTATTACTGAGGCTATAGGTGTTGATGTTGATACTTCTTAATACATTTTGTTACAATTAGAAGAGGCAGTTAATAAATTCATTGAGGATATCTCTGGTCAAGAAAAGTTGATGGAGAAGGCAGAAAAGAAGTTTGATAATAAGGTGCTTGAGCACATTGCTCAGCATATAGCAATAAATCAAGTTGAATTAACCACAGTTTTGGCCAACATTGAAAATTCTTTTAATAATGTAACATCTCTTTTTGCTAAGCTTTGTGATGTTACCGAGTATACTAAGGAGATAAGAGAGAAATTGAATAAGATAGATGAGGATCTGAAAGCAAGTGCACAAAAGCTGAAGCTTGACCCCAGTTCAAGCTCATCTCATCACCTCAGAATTAAATTTTTGTCAGAGAAGCAGGTAGAGTTACTTAGAGAAGAAGGAAGGATTCGGTCTACACTGTTAGATATCTAGAACATGATTCTTCCTATCATGGACACAATGCAGAAACATATTGCATACTCCAAAACATTGATCCATGACAACAATTTCTCTGTTGCAGAACATATGATTGAACTTTCTGCAAAAGTTCAAGTAGCTCTATCCACATGCAAAATCTTGCAAGAGAATTGGGATAAGACTCTGCAACTCATTCTCAAGGTACATTCTGAATTTATCTCACATTTTGGTGTCTCTATGTAAATACATTATTTTATTCTTTGGCATTATTGTCAAAAAGGGGGAGAAAGAGATACTCAGAAAGAGATATTGGTAAGATCAATGTACAAAAGGGACAAAGAGATACTGTGAATAAAAGTCATATAACTCATGTAAATACCTTGTGTATATTGTATGAGGGAGTTATATGTAAGGAAGCCATGTATATTTAGCAGAATCAGACGTTAGTATGTCAGATGTTGTATATAAGTTTTGGCGCATAAGTGTTTTTGTCACTAATGCCAAAGGGGGAGATTGTTGGAATTATGATATATTTGTCATTAGTTACAACACTTATTCAATTTTGAATGCTTACCGAGCTCATCACTCAGTCTACAGTTTATATCGAGCATTCTTTTGGAAACTGAGCATATGCGCAGTTCAACAGTGTTTACCAAGTTCATAATGGTTACTGAGCAGAACAATGTTCTCCAAGCAGTTAGTGGTCACCGAGCTTTGCAATGTTTACCAAGTTCTCAGTGTTCACCGAGTCATCAGTTGAAATCAGTGTTTACTGAGTGATCAAGGTAAACGAAGGACTCGGTGTTTACCGAGTGATCAAAGTAAACAAAGGACTCAGTGTTTACCGAGTGATCAAGGTAAACGAAGGAATCAATGTTTACCAAGTGAAGAAGGTTATCAATGGATTTAGTTTTTACTGAGTAACACAATATTCACTAAGTCACCAATGGTTACCGAGTTCCAAACTACTTAGAGTGATTAGTATGGACCGTGCCTCTACTCTTACCGAGTGCATGACGATGCAATGTATTGTAGTTGATGCCGAGTATCAGAAGGTCACCGAGTCAGCTTGAGGAACCCGAGTTTTCTACTATCTGGCCAACTCAGTAATGTTTTGTTCACTTGTGTTTGGCTGACCTTGCCAGTGTAAATATTAGAATGGTATATATGTAATGTATTATGTCATTTTTAAAAAGAATAAAAAATGTTGTGTATCATTGTATGGTGTTGTATTGCAATATTTTGAGAAGAATAAAAGTAATCAGCAGCAGAATAGAGGAATACATCAAGGTCAACATAGATGCAAAAAAGTTATATCTATCACATCAGGTGATCAATGCATAAAGGATCTTATCAGCAATCAGTTGTAACTAGATCCACTGCTTCATCCTAACAGGTGAATCAGTTTGTAAATCCTTTAACAGGGTAGACTTAACAGTCTTTTGTAAATCTCCTGACAGAGTGCATACTTTATTGTATGTTTGTAAATCCTCTAACAAGGTGGATCTAGCAATCCTACTTGCTCCTAACATGGAAAATCACCAGAAGTGATCATTGTAAGCCTTAACAGGCCAACTTTATACTACAGTATTAAAGTTTTGTGGGCATCATCCCCACCCCAATTTTACTTTCTAATTGGAAGGTTTTTGGGTCATCAAATCAGTGTGTTCATGTGTTATGAATGTTTATCTTTTCATGCATACAGTAGATTAGATGGATGAATGGTGAATATGTTATTGACTTGAAGTTTTAGAGTTACTGATTCACCCCTTCTGTCTTAGTAACCTTGTTAGTCTTGATTATTTCCAAACATATTTTAGCCAAGTGTAAATGAAGAATCTATGACATAAGATGTCCATGTGTCAAGATTATGTGAAATATTTGAATTAAAAATTAATTATTCCACACAAATGGAAATTAGTAATTTAGAAATTAGAGGTAGAAAATAGAACTTAGGAAATTGATAATTCCCTTAGTTTATGAAGATGAATCAATTAATTAATAAATATCAATTAATTGAAAATGTTTGGTTAATGAGAATAATTGGTAATGTGAAATGAACGTAATTGAAATGACATAGGATTAGATTAAGGGTTATCTATTCCTATATGATAAATTAGTAAATGATTGGCCAATTCAATTAGATAAATGCATGATTATCCTTGTGATGAAATGTGAAGATTATGTAGATCAACTAGGATGATGGTGGGTAGATCAAAGCCATGATCAAATTGATTGATTGATTAGGATTGATAACATGCCAAGGACACATGACATGGATTAAGAACATGTGATGTTTAACATGTAACACCCTGCCAAGGAACCCAAAAGAAATTAACCTAAAGTTTTACTAAGTTTGTAAAACATTTGTTTAAAGATAATAAATAACATATTTATTATATAGCAGAAGCAATAACATACACATATACATAAGAAACACATAAATAGATTACATCTCTTGAGGGTCCCATGATGTTGAATCACATTTAAGTTTAATTAATACTAAATCCAATATATAATAGACAACATCAAAGAATAACTACAAGTATGAATCCATTTAGGTAATATAAAAGTATCTCATATGCCACTTTGCAATAATCATAATGCATAATAATCCACTATACAAGTCACAGGATATGGAAGGCTAAAAGAATATACATTATTAAATAGATTACATCATCTCATAAGATCTATGAAATCAAATACAATACACTAGAGTATAATCATCCATCATAGTACACAAGAACAAAATGAAAGGTACTACAAAATAGGGAACTCCATCAATGACATCAAATTGTTAGCCCTCAACGGTAAAAGTAAAAAGAACTACTACCCAACCTTGTGGTAACTTAAATGGCCCACTTCCACCATGTTGAGTAGATAATCTCAAGTCCCATACAGGTATCAATTCAAAAAGTCAAATCCAACATCTAGGTCAAGGAGAACCTGAAAGCAATCTAACTCAAGGTACCAAGAAACAAATGACATCTAAACCCAGAGGCAACAATGACATGTAGGAAATCTACTATGTAAGTGGGAAAGTGTTATCGCATGAGTCAACTCTAAGGTTATCCTAGTAGCCTCACTGGACTCCGGGCCCCTAGTCACTCTATGTAGTACTAGTATCCTTTCGTACAAACAAGGCATACTAACGAAGCAAGGTCGCAACCAAGCATCCTCTCTACTGCCATCCTAGCCTGTATTAGCACTCAAGGCATGGGCGAGGAAAAATAATGACTCTTATTAATTCATTTTACTCTCATTAAATGTAATGTAATCACTTGTTAAAAGAACTTAGAATACCTAGGCATTACTTAGGGCTCCGGCCTCCATTGTAAGCCACTTCCCAACATACACATAGATTACCTACCCTAGGTTTGTAAAAGTAAAAATCATAGAATCATAGTTGTCATCTTAGCCCTTTACAAGTGACTAGAAAAAACCTATAGATAAAACATAATAATCTCGTTAGTCCTATACAAGCAATTGGAAAGCACCAAAACATAAAACACAATAATCACCTTAGTCCTATACAAGAAACTAGAAAGAAACAAAAGGTAATTGGTTAAAGAGTCAAAGGTTACACCAGAAAAGTCTCATCATTAACCTTAGCTCTACACAAGAAACTGGAAATTATTAATATGCAACATATCAAATCTCATCATAGAAAACACATGAAACATCACCATGGTCAGGTATAAAAGATCATTTACAAAATATAATCATGACATCACATGACAACACCAAAATAGTAACTCCTAACCTTTGGTAGACATCCCAAAAATGGTCAACACCCTAAGTCAACCCCAAAACCCAACACAAGAAAATGTACATCATGCAATGTGGTTTCATAGATTTGTTTGATTTTGAAAACACACTGTTTTGATTTAACAGTAGGGTTCAAGTTTACATTACATTATAGATTTTTTATTTGATAAAGTTTACACATGAAATAACTAACTCATCAAATATATCAACTGAGTATGAAATAACATCTAATTAGATCCGATAACCAAGTAATTATAATCATTAAACATAATCAGAAAACTGGCCTAAAAGAATCTGGCAATACAAGATGAAAAGTCAACTAGGGGTAGGCATTACATAACAAACCTTGTAAATGTCATAGGATTGAAGTTGATTGATAATATTGATCATAATAACATTGACGAACATTTCTAGTGCTATTAAATTGATTTGATAATGTCATGATCTGATATTGAGGGACTCAACAATTTCAATGATTGGATGATGTGAATGTCAGTTTGACCTAGCATTGAGGGACATGACAGTACTAAGGTTAGACTTGATAGGTTTCTAAGGCACTAAGAGACATGAAAACTCCTAGGGTTGGATAGATTTTGAGTTGATTTGGGGTGATTCTAGGTTGATTTGGGATGATTTGATATCATTTCAGGTTGATTAGAAAGGATTATGATGATATTGGAATGGTTTTGGGTTGATTTAGTAAATTTTGGATAAAACAAAAACCAATTCTGAAATGACATGCAATTGGTTTGAAAGAGAATATGAATTTTGGAAATATAAGAGGAGCAACAAAGAGGGGAGGTGTGAATTAGTTACCACAAAAAGAAATCCCAAATCCCTTAGATGTCAATACAAAACATTAACTCTAAAATTATTGATACTTGGTTAACACACAAGCACTCAGTTAACACTAACAATATGGTGTAACTCGAAAAACACTATAATAACAAACTCTTACTCAGAAAATAAAGAATATGAAGAACTTAAGATATTATCTATGATTAACCTTAATTAACTTTGTTGCATACACATGAAATAAATAGCATGAACACAAGTGACACCAAGATTTAACATAAAAATCCAATTTGAGAAAAACCACAAATTGTAATTAGTTACTATTTTCACTCTTCTGAAGTGAGCCTTGTCAGGAGCCAACCCTTTTGAAGGTTAAAAAACACACTGTTAGGTGTGACTCTGTTAGAGGATTTAATCACCCTGTTAGGAGTGGCCTTGTTGGAGGTCTTTATACACTTCAATCTGGAAATGCCACCTTGTTAGAGGATTTACAAATAGTTGTTAAGCCAACTCTATTAAGAGACTTGATACACTTCTACAATGGTTAGAGAGTAACAATAATATGACTTGATTGTTCATGCAAATGTATTGTTGATTTTAGATCTCAATTTTGGCTCAAATACTTGATCCTTCATGATTGAATGTATCTTTGTAGCTACTCAAGGATATGTTTCTTATCCTTCCAATCCACTTCCTCTAAGCATCTTTTTTTCTTCTAGACACTCACACACTTCCAATCCTCAACTTGACCTTATACTTATATCATATAAATTTTCAAGTTGGCTTAAATAAAACTTAGAATAATTAATATTCATCTCTTCACTCGGTTAGAACCAACAATCAAATCCATTAAACTCAATATGCGCAAACAAGAAAGTCCTTTGTTAGTTGACCCTGCTTGGTAGACACTAACTTAGAAATGATTTTCCTATGTTAACCAAGTGAACTTAGTTAATGATGCATCTTTGCAAACTTCCTTTGGTAACTGAGTGAGCTCAGTTAGCATAGGTTCCATCCAACTTTTTTTTCTTAGCTGAGTGAGCTTGGTTAATAATCAACTTCTGTGAACTTCTCTTCGACGCTTGAGTGAACTCAGTAGACACTATCTTCTAAACTTGGTAAACTCTAGAATGTTTGGTAGATACAAGAAACTATCTTCATTGGCCAAGTGAGCTTTGTATATATAAACTGGTAAAGATATGACATTTTGTGTAACATCAAAGACAATATACAATTGATCAATTATTTTCAACAATCTCCCACTTTGGCATTGATGGAAACATAGCATGTCATAGTACAGTGAAATTTTAGAGAAAAATAATAATAAGGGTAATATCCTTAGTTTCATTCTGATTTTCATCCATGAGAACTCCCTCTATCAGTGTGAACTCCCTCTGACTTCAATTTCTCCCTTTGTCAAAATTTTTTGTCTTCAACATCATCTTCTAATAGCAAACTATGCCTCTTTGATATCAGACCAAGTTTATTCTCCCTTTTTGATATCTCTGACATATATAGAGGAATATTCTAAATTTTTTGTGATATGACAGTAAAATCTGCCTCTTTAATATCTCATGCTAAAGATAATATTCAGTGAATTACAATGTACTTGTTGTACAGATTCATATGCAATTTTCATTACTGCAACTTGATTGATCTTTAACATGCTCTAGTTGATGCATAACTAAACTTCATTTAGAGAGCTTAAGATAGGGGAATAACTCTTGACTTATCTTTTAGATATATAAATTTATCCTTAGGTAATGGCTTAGTGAATATGTCCACAATTTGTTCTTTAGTGTTCACATATTTCAATCTGACCTCTTTGTCTTGCACTAATTCTCTCAAAGAATGATATTTTATTGCAATTTTCTTAGTCTTGGAATGCATCACAAGATTTTTTGATATATTAATTGCACTAGTGTTATCATAGAAGATAACCAATGGATCCTTGATCTCTACCTTCATACCTACCAATAGTTTCTTGAACCAAACAACATTGGAATAATTAACTATTGTTACAACATACTTTGCCTCTTTTGTAGACTGAGAAATGCAATTCTTATTTTTTCTTGTCCAAAGCACTAGTCTCTTACTAAGAAAGAATGCTCCACCACTGCTGCTCTTCCTGTCATCAATACTTACTACCCAATTAGCATTAGTGAAGGCTTTCAAATCCAAATTTCCTCCTTTCTTGTACCATAATCCATAGTCTTCAGTACCCTTCATATACCTCATGATTCTCTTTATTTCCATCATATGATTTTCTTTAGGATTAGCTAAAAATCTTGCCACCATAGCTATTGCTAATGTAATATGAGGCCTTGTATATACTACATATTGTAGTTTTCCAATCATTGATCTATATGTGGTCTAATCTACCTCCTTGGAATCATCATTTTTAGAAATCTTATGTCCAATAGACATAGGTGTTCCAACTAGTCTTGAATCCTCCATTCTAAATTTCTTCAGTATCTCCTTGATATACTTAAATTGAGTAATGTAGATACCATCTTTCTTCTATTGAATATGCAATCCAACAAAGAATTTTATCTCTTCAAACATGGACATCTCAAATTCCTTACTCATTTCCTCTGAAAAAGCTTTGCATGAGTTATCATTTATAGTAAACAATGTGTCACCCACAAAGATTTATACTAGCACAATCTTCTTGTCTAGCCCTTCTTTGATGTATAGGTTGTTGGTATCATTTATCCTTTGAAAACCAAACTTCATAAAGTAATTATGAAGTCTTTCATACCAAGCTCTGGGAGCTTGCTTGAGACCATACAATGCTTTGTGCAATTTACAAATCATATCCTTTTTTTTTCTAAGATCTACAAAACCTTCAAGTTTCTCTATGTAGACTTCTTCTTCTAGAATTCCATTCAAGAATGCAGATTTCACATCCATCTAATAAAATTTAAATCCTTTATGTGTAGCATAAGAAATTAAGGTCCTAAAACCTTCTAATTTTGCAACAGGAGAAAAAGTTTCACCATAATCAATACCTTCCTCTTAAAAATAGCTTTTGCATACTAACCTTGCTTTGTTTCTTGAAGCTTCTCCATCTTCATTCAGCTTATTTCTGAAAACCCACTTTGTGCCAATTAAATTCTTATCCTTAGGTCTGGGAAAAAGAGTCCAGGTCTTATTCCTTTCTATCTATTCTATCTCTTTATCCATTTCTTCAATTTATCTTTCATTATTGAAAGCATCTTTAACTAATCTAGGTTCAAATTTTGTAAGAAAACATATATCTTTCAGTTTTTTCCTTGTCATTGTTCCATCTGACTTGTCTCCAATGATCTTCTTAGGTGCATGGTGCCTTCCAACATATTTTTCTAATATAGGTACTTTGGATTTAGAACTTGTTCCACTTGCCTCACCATGATCTTCTGTATCATGCTCGGGTCCCACTATCTATGACTTGGGTCTTTCAAATTTAGACTTAGGTTGCAATTGCTACAACTCAATAGCCTCTAACTACCACTTGAGTCCTTTAGACTATGACTTGGGTTGCATTGGCTACAACTTGGTAGCTTTTGGATATTTTGGGGACTCGAGAGTTGAAGTCTACTGGCTTCCAATTAAATTTGGCAATGCATAAGGCTCAAAATAAATAAACTTTCTGTAGTCCTTAGGTTCTTTGTTGCTCTCTTCTTTACTCTTTTTTAAAAACTCATCAATCTTTACATGTGCACTCTCTATGATTTTATATGTAGTTAGATTCAAACATTTTTATGCTTTACTTCTGTTGGAGTATCCTAGGAATATGCCTTCATCAAATTAACCTTTCCTAGTCTCTTTCAAAATATAACATTTGCTACCAAATAATTTCAAGTAACTTACATTAGGTTTTTACCCATACTATAATTCATAAGGAGTTTGATTTGAGTCTTTCTTCAACTATACTCTATTCAAGATATGAATTTTTGTACCGATTGCTTCCTTCTAGTATTTCATTGCAACATTCTTTTCTATCATTGGGGTTCTTCCATAATCCATGATTGATCTATTCCTTCTTTCTACTATACCATTCCACTGAGGTGTACTAGAGGATGATACTTGTTTTTTGATTCCTCTTTCAGTATGAAATTCATTGGAAATGAATTCACCACCTCTATCTGATCTCAAACATTTTAGCTTCTTTCTTTTTTCCTTCTCTACTCTAGCGAGATACCACTTAAACTTTTGAAAATCTTCAGACTTATCTTTTAGACACATTATAGTCATTATTCTAGAATAAACATCAAAAAATAAAATAAAGTACTTATCTCCATTCTATCTCTCAACACCAATAGGTTCATAAAGGTCTATATGAACTAGCTCCAAGACTTCTTCAAAATGATAATTCTTACTCTTGAAACTTTTTTTGCCCGTCTTACCAATTTGACAATTTTTGCATTGAAACATATCAGGATTCCTCATACTAGGAATATCTCTTACTCTTTTTTTTTGCCTTATCTTCACCAGGTTATCAAATTTTACATGACACAAACTTTTATTCCATAACCAAATTTCTTCTACTTGAGTAATGAAACATGAGCTTTCACTAAGATCTAGGTAGAATAAGTTACCTTTCGTTTGGTTATCAGACCCAACTAGATTACCTTTTCCATCTAGCAGCTTGGCCTTCCCATTCATGAATTCTACCTTGAACCCAATGTTATTCAACTCTACCACACTCAATAGATTATGTTTTAGTCCTTCAACATAATAAGCATTATCACATCTAAGTTTATTGGTTAGAGAAAATTAACCTTATCCTTTTATGCAACATGGTTCGTTGTTTCCAAATCTTACACTTCCACCATAATAGTGTTCCATATGTTAAAACTTTATTTTATCACTAGTCATATGATGAGAACAACCACTATCAATAATCCATGTATTATTTTTGCTAACATGAGAAATAAGTGCCATTTTATCTTCTTCATCATCATATTCATCTTTTATAGCAATGTAAACCATTTTATTAGCATCACTACTATCTAATATTTAGCCATAAAACAAGACTTCTTACCTTTTTCTTTGTAGTCATTGAAGCTCTTGAAATCCTTCTTTCCTTTATACTTGTTTTTCTTCTTTTTATCTTTGTCTTCTCTATTTGGACACCTTGCAACAATGTGACCAACTACTTCACAAGAAAAATAGATTAAAATAATTTTACCTTTGTACTTTCCTTTGCCTTTGGGATACATTCTTGTAAGAAATGCTTCAATGGATTCAAGATCACTGTCAAAACTATCCTTCTCTTTACTTTCAAATTGTTTGCCTTTAGAATTTTCATCTTTCTTCTTGAGTGATAGCTTGGATTCAAATACAGACTCAAGATTGCTAGAACTAGGAACATAATTAACATAGTTATCTAACTCAAATGTTGTCAATCTTCCTACTAGAGCATCCAAAGTTATCTTATTATTTGGATTACATCTCATCTCTTGAATAACTGACATTCTAATTGCATAGATAGGAAAAAGGGTTCTAAGTACCTTGCTTACCACTGACACATCATCAATTTTTCCTCTAGAGGCTTTGATTGCATTGACACTAGCTTTGATTCTCTCAACATATTTTGCAATGTTTTAATTCTCTCTCATCTTCATCTGATCAGTCTAGCCTCTCAATCTTTCTACCTTGGCTCTTTTCACATTAGCATCACCTCCATAGATATCCTTCAATTTGGTCCACATGTCATGAACAATAGCACATCATTTGACTTCATTAAATTTAACATGGTTAAGAGTTGATGCAATGTCAATCATCATAATGTTATGATTTTTCTTTTGAGAAATCTCCTCCACAATCAATGTTCTAGTAGGAGCTTTGTAAGAATTGTCCAAATATTTCAAGTCTAAATCACTGATGGTTTCCAAGTACAACTTCATTAGTTCATTCCATGCCTCGAAATTATCTCTACTAAGCTTGGAATCTCTCTTCTGTAAGACATCTTGATCTTTAGCTTAGATCCTTGAAACCTTCTTTGCAAGAAACAAAATCTCTAATACCAATTGTTGGAAATATAAGAGGAGTAACTGAGAGGGGAGGGGTGAATTAGTCACAAAAAAAATAAATCCCAAATCCCTTAGATGTCAATACAAAACATAACTCTGAAACTGTTGATACTCGGTTAACACATAAGCACTTGATTAACTCCAACAATATGTTGTAACTCGACAAACATTATATTAACAACTGTTACTTGGCAAATACAAAATATGTAAAAATTAAGATATTATTTATGATTAACCTTAATTAACTTAGTTTCATACACATGAAAGAAATAACATGAACACAAGTGACACCAAGTTTTAACGTAGAAACCCAATTTGGGAAAAGCCACCAATTGTAACTAGTTACTGTTTTTCACTCTTTAAAGTGAGCCCTATTAGGAGCTAACCCTATTAACAAAATACACTGTTAGGTGTGACCCTATTAGAGGACTTAATCACCCTATTATGAGTGACCTTGTTAGAGGTCTTTAGACACTTCAATCTAGGAATGCCACCTTGTTAGAGGATTTACAAATAACTGTTAAGCCAATGCTGTTAAGAGATTTGCTACATTGCTACCATGGTTAGAGAGTAACAATGATATGACCTAATTGCTTACAAAAATATATTGCTGATTTTAGATCTCAATTTTGGCTTGAATACTTGATCCTTCTTGATTGAATGTATCTTTGTAGCTCTTCAAGGATATTCTTCTTATCCTTCCAATTTGCTTCCTTTAAGCATCTTCTTTTCTTCCACACACTCACACACTTCCAATCCTCAACTTGACCTTGTACTTATATTATACACATTATCAAGTTAGCCTAAATACAACATAGAACAATTAGTATTCATCTCCTGAGTTGGCTAGAACCAACAAACAAATCCATTAAACTCAATATGCCAAAACAAGAAAATCTTTCATTAACCAACCTTTCTCAGTAGACACTAACTCAAAAATGATTTTCCTATGTTAACCAAGTGAACTTGGTTAACGCTGCATCTTCACAAAATTCCTTTGGTAACTGAGTGAGCTCAGTTAGCACTTGTTCCACCCAATTTTTCTTTGTTAGCTGAGTGATCTTAGTTAACACTCAACTTCTGGGAACTTCTCTTTAAAGCTCAAGTGAACTTGGTGGACACTATCTTCTAAACTTGGTAAACTTTGGAATGTTCGATAGACACATGAAACTATCTTCATTGCCCAAGTGAGCTTAGTATACATTGACTAGTAAATATATGACATTTTGTGTAACATCAAAGAAAATATATAATTGATAAAAAAATTTCAACAATGGATGATGAAGAATGTAGTGCCTACCCCTAGTTTACATTTTTTGAGCTACATTTATGATATGATTGCCAAACTCTTTTAGGCCAATTTATGTTTGATGAGTAGTATTATTATTTTAGAGATTATCAGAGGATGTTTACACTCAGTTTATTATATGATGAGATTACTTGGTACTCTATATTTCGTGCATGTATGATGATTATTCAATGGTTTTAGTTATCGATGATGATTAGTTAGATGGCTTATTATTTCATGTGCCTCTTATGGATACTTACCCCATATTGCATGTGTATGGTGTGCGTGTTGTTTTATTTATGTATGGTGTTTCTGATATGGTTAAGGAAGGGAGTCGTAGTCACCTGCTAGTCGGGATCTACACGATGCACCACTTCTTGCCATTGCCTGTTTAGCTTAGAACATTGTGTTTGTACATGCGAGGATTTTATGCAGGTTGCAGGTACCGGGTATCGACTTTCCTGAATTGTCAGGATGAGCGTACCCTATCGCACTGTCTCAATGGTAAGAGAGGGGAGATAAACTCTTAAGTCCAAATCCTAAACCCTTTAGCCAATTGTCCTAATTGATAATTAGGACAAGTATCTGAGTTAAGTGCCCTCCGAATGCATCAAATGATGTAATTTCGTGATTATAACCCTTTTGTTTGATTTGGTATGTATTTTTCTATGATGGGTTTTCGTATATTGCTTTATGAGTCCTTGGTGTATTTTCTATTAATTAAGTCTAATTAAAAAAGATTAATTAATGATTTAATTTAATAAAAAATTATTATGATATCTTTATATTTAATTAATTAATTAATTTAATAAAAGAATTAAAGTTGGAGATTAAAGTTCAAAGATAAATTTAGAACATGATAATATTAATTTAATTTAATAATAATATATTTGGAGTTCATTTTTAAATAAATGCTAAATATTATTGTTATTTAAATTAATTAAATATGTTATCAATTAAGTTCTAAAATAAATTAAAAAGTTGAAAGATATTAATTTATTAAGAATTCTAGATCGCATGATCTAAACATGAGTTAAATATAAGAATTAAATTAAAAGATTAAATTATAAAAAAATTAATAATGTTATTTTAATTTCTTAAAAGTGCACATAAGATTTAAAGTAATAAATTAATTACGAATAGAAGTCAAGTGAAATTTTAAATAAAGTTATTTAATCATTCAACTTAATGTGCATGAAAGTTGAATGCAAAAGAATTAGAAAAGATAATAAAAGTTAATTTGGAGTTAACTGAGTTGTGCAAAGAGTCTTCTCGGGTAAACGCACAATTAGTGCCCCGACTTGAGGAGAAATTGCTTATCACAACTTTGGGGGTTCATTTTTGGAGATAGAGGAATTTGGACGGGAATTTTTGGGGGACAAATTTTGGAAGCAAATTTCAGAAGGCTGATACGAAGAAAGTCTTCGAGGGGAAGGTTATTGAGAGGAGCAAATTCGCATACAGTTCCTGGAGATTTCATAATAGCATCAGGATCAGGTAGGGTCTTGTGTTTTGACTATCCATTAAATATGCAATTATCCCTTCCTGTCTTCTTCGTGTCTGGGGTTTGTAGATCTAAATTCGCTGTGATGAAAGTTTTAACTGTTCAATATTGTGAATTTTATTAATTGCTCTTCAACAATTTCTGTATCCATGGAGACTGGATGAATTTTTAGAACCCTTGTTTTCTCGATTTAGAAATTAACATTTAATTTAGTAGGGGTTTTGATTTTTTTTGAAATTAAAAAGTTTTAGATAAAAATAAATAAATAAATAAATAAATATATATATTATATATTTATCCTTTGGGAGAAATTGTTTTATTGAAAATTAAACAAAATTAATTTTTAAAAATAAAACTTGATTTATTTTATTTATATTAAAATTAAATAAAATAAAACTAAAAAAAAAAAAATATATATATATATATATAAATATATTTATATTATAGTGGGGGGGGAGGGAATCACCCCGTACCCGCCCCCCACTGTCAGAGGCCGACAGTACCTGCGTCGCAGGTACTGCGACGGCAGGTACAGAGTACCTGCCACCGCAGGCCCTGCGACCGCAGGCCTGCGGCCAAAGCCGACGGGCTAAAAACGTGTGTGATAAGAAAATAAAAGATAAAACTTGGTTTTCATTTTTTTAATTTTTTTAATAATTCTTTTTAAAATTATTAAAAATAAATTTTATTTATTTAAAATTTTTAAATAATAAAATTATAATATATTCAATTTTATAATAGATTAAACTTTTTTTTTAATATTTAATAAATAAATATTAAATGCATAGATATAGTTGTAAATTTTAATTTATTAATAATTTTGCTTAAATATTAATAAATTAACAATTATTAGTTAGATTAAAATTAGTAATTAGATCAAATGAATATTGATTAATTTAATTAAAATTAGTTTAATTAAGTTAATTAATAATGAATTTTATTTGACTAAATTATAAATTTGGATATTGATTTAATGAAAGTTATTATAGAAATGGGTTATTCGTAAAAGGGTAGTTGTGAAAACTTTGTTACTTGAATTCAACATTAAACTAAAACATAAACCTTACCTTAACTCAAATAATATACTTTCAGATCCAATCTCTGAGACTTTGATGTTGTCTTTATACTTTGAATGTTTTGGGATTGGTTTAGCGTTGACCAGTTCAGGTTGTTACCAGAGGCTCGGGGTTGTGAATGTGATGTCATGATGAATTGGTCTCGATCTTTCTTAACCTGACCATGGTAATGTGATGAAGTGCTTTATGACATGATTGTGGTTACTGTTTGTTATTGCTTTCCAGTTTCCTTGTGTGAAGCTGAGGTGTATGTATTTGAGAATACCTAACTTAACCATTTTTGAGTCTCGATCAGTTATATTTGATAACCATTTCTGAGTCTCGATCAGTTATACTTGTATTACTTTCTGGTTGCTCATTAGAGAACCATTGGATTTTGTGACTTATCATTGATGCCTTCAGTTGCTGATAGAGGATTGTCGTGATTACATGATTACTATTTGATGTTATCCGTTGCTCATGAAGAACTGATGTAATTTTGTGGATTATCTTTTTTATGATGTTTTTTCAGTTGCTCGTATAGGACTGAGATGGTTTTATTATGATTCTTTGATTTACGAGTTCATGAGCTAGGGTAGGTTATCTATGTGTAGAGTCGGGGAGTGGCTTGCAATGGGGGTCGGAGCCCTAAGAGGCTGCCTTGAGAAACCCATTGTAAGTCGTTGTTAATAAGTGAAAACATTTACACTAAATGAGAGAAAATGAACCTAATAAGATAATTGTATGTTCTCTCCCATGCCATGAGTGCTAGTACATACTAGGATGGGGTAGAGAGAACGCTTGGTTACGACCTTGCATTCCATAGTATGCCTCGTCAGTACGAGAGGATACTAGTGGCCGCAGGATCAATAGGGACCCGAGATTCCTAAGGGATTGCTCGGGTAACTTCTACGTGACTTTTGTGATGACACTTTCCCGCTTGCATATTAGGTTTCCTACGTGTCTTGTGGTACCTCTGGGATTTAGATGTCGATCTTTTTAGGAACCCTTGAGTTAGCATACTTATAGGATTTCCTGGACTTAGAGATTATTTTGATTATAGTTTTTTTTTGTTATCCTATTTGGGACTTGAGACTATCTCCTCAACGCGGTGGGAGTGGACCATTTAGGTTCCACGCGGTCGGGTGGTAGTGCTTTTACTCTTACCATTGAGATCCGTTCCGTGGTCACCATGGTTGGAGATTTCGTGATTGGCATTTACCTACACTATGTTCTTGGATTAGTATGATGGATGGTTAGATTTTATGATAGATGTTTTATCATTATGGATGTATGGATGTATCATGTATGGTGAATAGTTTCATATATTTTTATTGTACTTTGTATCATGGATTTGAGGATGTTGTATCTTGATCTTTACATATGTATATTCTTTTAAGCCTTTCATACCCTGTGACATGTACAGTGGATGATTGAGCATTCCGAATTAATTTGCCAAGGAGCATTCAGAACAAATGTATATTATGGACATTGGAGTTTTTGATTATTCTTTTATATATATGTGATAGTTGTTAGACTTAGAATTAATTAAATTTAAACGTGACTCAACGTCTTGGGATCTTTAAGAAATGTAACTTGCAATGTATGTTTGTCGATGATTACATGTTATTGCTTCCGCTACTATTTGTTTGATGTGTATGTCATACTTTCTTACTTTAAAAAAAAAAAATGTTTAGCAAACTTAGTGAAACTTTAGGTTAATTCTTTTGGATCCCTTGGCGGGGCGTTACAAAGAATACTATCAAATCATATTCAAATGATAATCAATTTGGCCAAAAGATCAGAATTAGCGAGCTGAGAAAATGGGACAAGTTAGTATGAAAATGTGATTAAACTGTAGATGTGAACCCGTTTTGAGCATCTATAAAAGTATCGTGTGATACTTTTTTAAAAATCCCTAAAAATGTATTGAAAATGTGTTAAATGCTCAAAAAAGTGTAAAATTTTCGAAGACTCATTGGGGCCTCATACTCGAGTGGCTGGTTGTGCAACCAGATGTGCTTAAAATGGTGTATGTGCATCTAAATGCCTGGTAAAGCCATGATCTCTCTCAAAATCTCTCTAACTATTTCCAAAATCACAAAAGACAAATGAATTGAAAATGACCCTTGGACCCCTTATATAGTTCTCCGACCTCATTTTGGCCCATTTTTCAAACTCCTCAAAATTCCACAAAAAATGAACTACTGGCTAATTTCAATGTCCTAGATCCATTTTTAGGATCAAAATCAAAATCTAAGTTAATCTTGCTAGGCAAAATCAAAATTTAAAATTCTACCTTCTTTTATGTAGTTAGCTGACCTTTTGAGGTCTAAGCTTCAAATCTTCATTGGGGCATCTTCATTCCTCCATGATTTCATCATTTCTACACTTTGTACCAACTTCAATTCACATCTTTCACTTCCTAATCATCTGTCTACTTGAATTGACCTAATTTTCATACTACATCCTTCTTGGTCAACTCTAGTCAAACTGGGGAATTCTGTCATTTCCTTATTATCACTCTTAGGTTCTAATCACATATATGTCATCATGGACTTTTCTGTACCTCAATTTAATCATATATTTTTCATTTCTACATTCTCTTTACCTCATTTTGATTTTGATCCTAAGGGAGAAGAAATATTCTATCATTGCTTACTACAACTATCTATTTCTCAAGAGCATTTGTTCGATATGTTCATTTGCTCTCGATCTATCTACTTTGCTTGTGTACAACTAGAAAATGGGTTAGAACCTAGCATGCTATGAGAAATCATAAAACTCAATTGAAATACACTAAACCCTCCTAATCTACCATGAAAGCCAATCAAAGCATAAATAAATTCAAACAAATGAAAACTCCCTCTTTAATTGTAGCTCCCATGTCCTTCTTTCTTATCCATTTGATATAGCTCCAATTTCCTATATTTCCTATACAATTGAAAGAAAATGACTATGATGGGATGATGCTATGAGAGTACTAGAAGTGTGATTTCAAGCCTAATGAGTTTTAAGACATTGAAGTTCTTAAGGATTATGTAAGGGATAAAAAATGAGAGCAAGATAGCTCAATTTATAGCCAAAGTTCAAGAGGTGAGACATGAATGAGAGGATGGTCACTTGTCAATATGATTGTGTAACTTGGCATGATATTCCTTAGAATATCTATGACAACCATGACACAATATGCCAAATGTAAGATTCTATGATGCATGAAAGTCACCATGGCTAAAAGTAGAGGAGAATCTATGACACACATATGAAACCTCAAAGCCACGTGTAGCCAAGAATCTATGATGATAGAGGCTTATTATAGACATATGCAAGGAATAAAATATATCAAATATGACATACTTTAGCCAATTCTAGGGAGAATATTTATGATGTGTCAATATTATGTGGAATATTTGATTTAAAAATTCATTATTCCATAGAAATGGAAATTAGTAAAATGGAAATTAGGACTTAGGAAATTGAAAATTTGCATAGTTTGTGAAGAAGAATAAATTAATTAATAAATATCAATTAATTGATAATAGTGGTTAGTAAGAATAATTAGCAATGCACGATGAAAATAATTGAAATGACATAGGATTAGATTATGGGTTATCTAATCCTATAGATAAAATTACTAAATGATTGGCCAATTTGATTAGATAAGTGCAGGATGAAAATGTGATGATTATGCACATCGACTAGGATGATGGTGGGTAGATCAAAGCCATGATCAAATTGATTGATTCATTAAGGTTGATAACATGCCAAGGACACAGGACATGGATTGAGAACACATGACATTTAAAAAACCTTGCAAATGCCATAGGATCAAAATTGATTGATAAGATTGATTATAATAACATTAAATTACTTAGTTAATGTTATTAAATTGATTGAATAGGGTCATAATCCAACACTAAGGGACTCAACAATGTTAATGATCAAGTGATGAAATGACAGTTTGACCTAGTGTTGAGGGACATGACAGTGCTAAGGTCAAATTTGATAGATTTGATAGGTTTTGATAGATTTCCAAAACATTGAGGGACACAACAATGCATAGGGTTAGACTTATGTTAATTGATTTGAGATATTAGACATATTCTAGGTTGATTTGGGATGATTTGGGATGATTCTGATGATTTTGAAATGGTTTGGAGTTGATTCTGTTAAGTTTGGATAAAACAATAATTGATTTTGAAATGATATGCAATTGATTTTTAAGAGGATGTGAGTGATGAAGAATGTTGTGGTGATATGATTGAATGATAATCAGGTTGGCCAAAAGATTAGAATTAGTGGAATGAGAAAATGAGATGACTTAGTATGAAAATATGATTAAACCATAGATGCAAACCATTTTTTAGTGTCTATATTTTGCCCCTCTTTGATATAATGTGACTTAGAGCATTGTGTCAAAGAATGTTGATGAAAAAGCTATAAAAGCATGCCCTAGTGGGGTTGTATATACGGGTGCCCCCTCAATAAATTTACCAAATAATGCAAATGATAGGTCAATTTTTTGATAATGAGAAGACAAAGCTATATCAACCGACGGATCACAAATCAGAGCTCAAATGCAAAATTTATGGGGTATGGGGTGCAAAAAGTGTCGTGACCAACATAGAAAATGCCTCTTACATGCCCATCTAGGAAGAAAGAGGGGTATAAGTGTTAGAAACAATAGTCCACCAAGATAACTGGGGGGGGGGGGGGGGGGGGCGTGAATCAGTTATCCAATTAAAACAATTATCAACCATAATTAATCATAACCATTCAATCAAAGTAAACATCAACCATAACAAGATGCACATACATAATTACACCAGATTTGTTAACTAGGGAAACCCTTGATTAGAGGGAAAACGCTGGTGGGAATGATTCCCACAAGATGATGTACTAATATAAATATTCCTTGTTAGAGGATGGACCTTGTTAGGAGTCTATTACAATATTTAGTACATATGAGTCCCTGATATGAGACTTTGAATCCTTGTTAGGAGATTCCAACCATTTCAAGAGTTGTGCCAACCCTGTTAGGAGTTGTAGAAGGTAGAAGGACCCACTATCCAAACACCTTCTGGGGAAAGACCACTGAACTCACTGTCCAACTGATCTCTCAACTATTCCTTGCAAATTAATTGTCTAGACTATACTTTAACCTCTTTCCTCTTTCTTGTTAATTAGACCAATCATTACCAGACCTTGTAGACCAGGTCACAAACCTCGGATCCAAATATCAAACCTTAGATCTCACAATATAACCTTGGCAACAAAATTCTCTCCAACTTCACTCTGTTCTTCTTATCTTTGCATTCCTCTCTTCGTGATTCTTGCAATCATTCATTCATTCTATTCATGATAAAGGAAAATGTCCTTCCTTTATACCAAATCTATAAAACAATTCCCTAAGTCGGCTATTACACCTTCTCAATTAATTATTATAGGACCTTATTAAGAACATGTTATACTTAGTGATAACATTAATCTTTTGCCTTGTAACTTGAATAACTTTTTGTATGTGTGACATCATTATGAGTGATCTTAGCCACGTCATCTCCAGAATGTATTCTATATTTCTTTAACTTATACTTCTCAGAATATCAATTCTACTAAGAGATATACCAAGTTTACCAAAACATGCTTCTATAAACTCTATCTCATAATATTCTTCACCAAAACTTGCATAACTTCTTCCAAAATTAATATCTTATGCTTTCAAGGTTAGCTACATATACTAGACACTTAGTAGTATCTCCCTTCAACCTCACTTAGTAAAAATGCTCAATGATCTATTCGTACCAACTTGATCTTTATCATTGTTCTTCTATTAGATACCATAGAAAACTGTTATGTTAACATCAATAAACAAACAGAGTCATGAATGTAACATATCATCATGATAATAATATAATCATGTTTCTAGAATACTCCCCCATAGAAGTATCATCAGCATTTATGCTTCCAACAATCTCCCCCTTTGGCATTGATGAAAAACATCTAGTTCCAAATATGCCAACTGTAAAAGACTGTTATCCTTTCTTTTCAAATCTTCTTCATCAATCATTCTCCCCCATTGATATACCTCAATGTGCTCTATATTATGTCAAAATCTCTCCCTTCAATGTACTCTATATCAAACTATTTTTCATGTTGTAATCTCTCCCCCATTGACATCAATGTCAAAGGTTTGAGAAACCATCAGTCTTTGCAACAACTTTCTTTGACTTGCTCAAGTGTCCAAAGACATTGTTTAAAATAACATCCAAAAAGAGTCTTAGATGACTCTGTCCATCATAGATACTTCCCCATATAGGAAGCATCAACATTCAGTCTAGACAAACAATAGTGCTTTGTAACACTAGACTGATGCACTCTTGCATCATTTACTCTGATGTAGAAAGTGGCATAACCCCTAGCATACTTTGCAAATACTCAAAAGTCTCTTTGAGAAGAGGCTTGATGAAAATATCTTCAATTTTCTCTTTGGTGCTTATATACTCTAATCTAATTTCCTTTTCAACAAATTTCTCTCTCAACATGTTATATTGAGAGAAATGTGATTAGTCTTAGAATGCAACATTAGATTCTTAGACATATTCATTGTGCTTGTGTTATCACAATGTATGACAAAACATTCATTGAATTCTATCCTTATATGCTTCAACATCTGCTTCATCCAAACAATTTGATTACAATTGTTTGGTACTGCAACATATTCTTCCTTTGTTGTACTTTATGATGTACAATCCTACTTCTTGCTTAACCAATAAACCAATCTTCCTCCAAGAAAGAAGACTCCACCACTAGTGTTCTTTCTGTCATCCATACTGCCTATTCTATCAACATCAATATAAACATATAAAGTGAAATCATTAGATTTGTCATACCATAATTTGAACTCTATCCCTTTGACCGCTACATAATGTGCTTCTCTAGGATTAGCTTAAAATCTCACAACAATTCCAACTACATTTGCTAAATCCAGCCTTGTGTGAGTCAGATATTGTAACCCTCCAATCATAGATCTATACTTCTTCTGCTCAATAGTAGGTGTCTCATCCTTAGTAGATAACTTATGTCCAATTACCATAGGTGTTCCAACTGGTTTACATGTTTCCAAACCAAACCTTTTCAATAGATCTTTCAAATTTCTCCTTCATTTCTTCTACAAACTTGTCACTTTCATCATCATTTCCTCCAAATATGATATCATCAACCAAAATCATCAATCCATTATCTGTTTCTTTCCAATATAGATTACTGTCTACCATACCTTTACTAAATCTAAGCTTAGTTAAGTGCTTGTCCAACCTTACATACAAAGTTTTGGGTGCTTTTTTTAAGCCATACAATGCTTTCTATAGTCTGTATACCATGTCCTTTTCATCTATTAAAGGAAAACCTTTAGGCTATTCTATGTATACCTCTTCTTCAAGCTCTCCATTCATAAATGCTAACTTGACATCCATCTGATACACTTTGAATTTCTTATGTGTTGTATGGATAAGAGTAACCTTACTACTTCTATTCTTTCCACAGGAGCATAGGTTTCATCATATTCTATTCCTTCTTTCTATGAGTAACCTTTACATACCAATCTTTCTTTGTTCCTTACAACTTCACCTTGTTCATTCATCTTGTTCTTGAATACCCATTTTGCTCCTATCACATTCTTGTCTGCTGGTCTAGGGACCAATTCCCATGTCTCATTCTTCACTATCTGATCCAATTCTTCTTTTATAGCTTGCTTCCAATAGTCATCTTTTACATGCCTCATCTATATTCTTTGGTTTGACTTGAGATATCAGACATAGTTCTTCATTGATTCTACTTCTTTTCATCACACCTTTATCTCTCCTTCTAATGATCTGCTTTGGTGGATGATTCTTTATCATATACTTACCAAAAGTAGGAGTTGTTATTTCAACTCTTAGCTCTATTGAAGGTTTCGAGCTTTGTTCCTGCCTTTGCTCACCTTCGTTCTGCAAATCATTATTAGTATCAAAGAATACTTCATTAGTCCTTGGTCTAGTAACAATATTCTCATGATTAGAATTCTAATCAACTACTCTTTCTTGTATACTGAATTTCTCAGCAACTCTTACATTTGCATTTTCAACAATATTCTTAGTTCTCAAATTATATATAACATATATAAGCTCTTCTTTTCAATGAATAACCAAGAAAAAAACCTTCATCACTTCTAGCATCAAATTTACCAACATCATCATCTCTTTTGATGTAACATTTGCTACCAAAAATTTTGAAATACTTAAGTATAGGTGAGTAACCAAACCATAGTTCATAAGGGGTTTTGTTTGTATCTTTCCTGGCTTGCACTCTATTCATAGTATAGACTATCGTATTCACAACTTCTCTCCAAAACATCTTGGATACATCATTCTCAGCTAACATAGCTCTTGTTACTTATATTTTTGACCTATTTCTTCTCTCTACAATGCCATTTTATTTAGGGATTCTCGGAGCCAAAAACTATCTTTTGATTCCATCAGCTTCACAAAAGATGTTAAACTCATTTGAAGTAAAATCTCCTCCTCTATTTGATCTTAAACACTTTATCTTCATACCTAATTCATTCTCAACTCTATTCTTGAATATCTTAAACTTATCAAATGCCTCATATTTTTCTTTAAGAAATGCAACCCACATCATTCTAGAAAATTCATCAACAATAATGATGAAATAACTTTCATCATAGAATCCTTTAGTCTTCATAGGACCTCTAAGATCTGTGTGTACAATCTCCAATTTTGCTGTAGTAGGAAACTTCTTGTTGGGAAAAGAAGTTCTGGTATGCTTTGCCAATACACTCTCCTTGCAAATTATGTTAATAGGCTTTACAATCATAGGAAAATCTCTAACTACAAGCATACTACTAGTTGTCATGATGTTGTCAAAGTTTATATGACAAAATATCTTATGTCATAACCAACCATCATCTACCTTTGCAACCAAGCATGTCATTTCAGTTGGATTCATCTGGAATACATTACCTCTAGATCTGGTTCTTATTCCAATTACCTTTCCATCTTTGTCTTTGATCATGTATGTCTTCTCTATGAATTGTAGCTGATAACCTTTGTCCAACACTCAAAAGATTGTGTTTTTGTTAGAAATAGGGATTACTAGGGGGTGGGGGGCAGTGAATTAGTAATCTACAAACTTTAGTCACCGACTAGATATTATTATTTACTTTAAACCATGCATAACAAAGCAATAAATTAATGTTGAATAGTAACAGTGACAATACAAAAAGATAACTCATAACACCACATTTTGTTAACTAGGAAAACCTTGGGCAAGGGAAAACCCCGGTGGGGATAATACCCACTAGATAATATACTGATTTATAAGTTCCTTATTAGAGGATGGACCTTGTTAGAAGTCAATGAGAAAATTTAGTATAAGCAGTCCCTATTAGGAGACATTGAATCCCTGTTAAGAGATTCCATCCCCATTAGGAGTTGTGGTACAATGTATGCAAGAAGAGCCCACTGCCCAAACATGCAATTTCAACTACAAAAAGAGCTCACTACTCAAACAAGTAATTTATTATTATCTTTCTTCTTTTACTGATCTCTAATCTAAAACTCAATCTTAGATCACCAAATAGCTCATATAAACTTCACATACAATAAGTTCACACATCACAATATTTGAACAACTTACATGACAATTACACTTCTTATCGCAAAATGTCCTTTGCATAAATACCATGCCTTTACAAAAATTGCTGCTGGGTTGGCTAAGACTACAATCCACTTTTCAAACATAGAGTAAACATCTAGGATGTCAGCACTAATTGGACAAGTAATTATTTTGTAAACAAAATAATCCTTTCCTTCAATTCCATTGTCTTGTTTTGCTTCAAACATTATTATCTTTGTACCATACAGTTTGTATTGACTTTTGAGATTATACACATCATCACCAACATGTATACTATCTCTAAGTAACTTCTCTAGTCATAATATGACATCAACAACAAGTTATAAATAAAATAATACACTGCTGTAAACCAAATTTTATACTTAGACAATTTTCTGATTACCAAACACTAAGTATCTTTATTTCTAAGGTTTCCTATGAACATGTACATCATGTATTGCCATAAATGATAACAATTACATATCAATATTAAGATCTGAATACAAAATGTTGGAATATGTGTCCTTGGCCTTGACACATTCCTCCAATTGTTTCTCAACAAAAGGTAATTTTAGAGCAATAGATTCTCTGAAATCTGATATCCTCTTCAAAATCTGTTCCTTCCAAAGTTCCAGTTTCCTAATGTCATTGTGAATACTAGTCACTTGTCCTTCAAAATCATCTACTTTTCAAGATGGATGTTGGATCTGGTTGGATAAAAACTCTATCTCACTCATCTTTACTTCTATCTGACTATTAATGTCTTTAGTCAGCTTGTATGACAAGGTACACTTAATATACAAATTTTTCCAATCTTGTTAGCATTTCCAAATTTCTTTTATACAAGTATCAAGATTAACCAATTCATTCTTGATATTCTAACAGATGGTTCTAAACAAGTTAACATCATGAGAAATCTATGTCTTTGCCTCTGCAACATTTAATAAATTGGTAAACTATTCATCAAATAATTTTAGCATTGCTTGTGCTTTCTATTTAGGATCTGATTTAGTGTGTTGTACTGCCAAGGTATTGTGCAGTTTGTCAGTAATTTCAATTAAATTTCTCTGTAGACTCTTCACTTTCTTGTTCTTCTCAATAAGCTTTGTCAAGGATGAGATCAAATCTATTTGATCATCATCATTAGTAGCTAAACAAGTAAGAGAGAGCAGAGTGGATGAACTAGATGGTTTAGTATCATCCTCCTTTTGTTTCTTTGCTACTTCTTTTGTTCTTCTCTCTTCTTCTTATTTCCTTCTTTTCTTTTCTTCCTCAAGAAATTTCTACTTGGCTTCCTCTATTTTTTTCTTTTCTACTTCAAGTAGCCTCTTATCTTCTTCAATCTATCTCAAATTGTCCTCAATAACTTTGTTATCTGGTTCATTAGGTTCGAAACCACCAAATAGATTGGTATCATCAATGTTTTTGATAAGAAAAATAGGTTTTATAGGGATCCTAAAACCCAAAAGTTAATGCATATCAATAGGTTGATGATAAGTAACAAAAGCCCAACCAAAGTCCATAACATCAACAGGCTGATAATAAGCAACAAAAGCCCAGTCACAGTACTACAACCAACCAAAAGGCCAGAACAATAGATAGGAAAAAAGCCAAAAACCAAAAACTATAGAAACCAGATAGTCCAAAAGACAGGAAATGAAAAACCTTTGTTACTCCTTTGCCTTTCTTTTCAACTCTTGCATCGTTTCTACTGCTTCATAGGCTTTCTGGATCTCCTCAGCCATATGATCCTACTTCTTCTGACTCATCTGATCCAAGTTGTTGAAGGTAATGTCTGTATTCATGTCCTCATCCATCCTATCTCTGACTCTATCCTTTTCCTCATTATCCTCCAGGAAACCCTTGGCTTTTAGCTTTCCAGCAAGAGAAGAGATATTTTCATTAAGAGAAGTCAGAATTGAAATCATCTAGTTTGTCAAATTATGATTGTAATTTTCTAGATTCTAAATTCTTTTTTCACCAATCTAAGGCCATCCCTCTGATCTATCAAATTTCCATGTTCTAACTTCTTCCCTTGGCATTCCAACTGACCCACTCTTTCTTTGACCTCCTCCAGTTCATGGTAGAGCCATTTAGTTGACCTAAAATTGTCAGTCATACTATTTCTAGCATTATTTATCAAATTCATGCCAATTTCCCTTGCATTATTAGTAATAGCCACTAGGGCTAGATCAATGAGTTCCTCCATCTGGAGCTTTCCCTCTTTACCTTCAAGGACTTGGGGGTTCATGGTTTCTCTTACAATTCCCATTTTTGATGTTCTAACATTGAAAATTTTCCAAGAAATGCACCTATCCTTTATAAATGCCTCTCCACTCTCATCCTTTGTCTTCTCCTTGTCATGTTTCTTAGGAGGGGAAATTGGGGAAAGAGGAATGATGGTGATCTCTAGCCCAGGATCCATTTTCCCCTCTGGGGGCATGTCCTCCTCCTTAACCCTCCTCCATTTTTAAGCTATCGGCTCCTCCCTCTTAACATCCTCCTTCTCCTTATTCTCTTCGTCAATATCCATATCATCCCCTTCCTTATTATACTCCTCATCTCCTTGACTAGCAATTTTAAACCCAATCCCCCTGGGACTTTTCCTGCACAGGGCTTTAGTTGACAAAGGCAATTTCTTCTCAAAGGCCTTAGCCTTCTTTCTAGATGAAGGGTTAGCATCTTCATCCTTCAAACTTATACTCTGAACATCATCCATGTTAGATGAGAAGTTTGAACTCCCCATCTTCTCGGATGCTTCAACTACTTGGGTTGGGGTTTTTCTCATAAATAAAAAGTAGTAAACCCTTATGCAGGGCAAGATTCGAAGTAGGCTTTTTCTTGTGCATAGAAATATTCTTATGCATGGAAGTATATAAATAAAAAGGAAAAGAGACCTTAATCCCATAATGAAAATGATTGAGCAGAATAAAATGATGTGTCCTAACCCTATAAAATCTCATGTCTAAAGATATATACTCAATAATATCCCTCAAAACATACCTCCATAGTTTCTTTATCGACTCCATCTAGTTGTATGTTTCACTCTTAACTAGTTCCTTCTTTTCTTCTGTATTTTTTACAAAATCTTTCACAACATTTGTAGACACGTTCTTATCTCTGTAAAAATTCAATCCTTCATCCATAATTTTAGTTATATGGGCAATGATGTCCACAGTCACCTGATACGAGACCTCATCAACTTTGACCCTTCCATCTTTCCACAAATTTACCATAAGATCAGTAATCGTAGGGTCATATCCATGGAGCTTGGCTATATATTTGGCAATTCCTCCCTTTTCTAACTTCTCCCACACTTTAGTTCTTTGCTTCCAATTTTTTGCCTTACCTACTAGTTCTTTTTTGCTTCTTTCCCCCACCATCTCTATAATCTCAACACTAACTATTCTCATAAACTCCATCCTCTGAAACCCTTTCTCAACCTTTTGAATACTCTGATGGAAATCACTTTGATTTTTGCCACTTTGTCTTTCAATACCACTAAAATGGTACATATAAAAATTGACCCATAAAACATGTTAATTTGACACTAATAACATCATCTACCTCTTCCATTCATATTTACCATTATTGCACTTACTTACACCCATATTCTCATTTATATCCATAATTATCTTTGGATTTCCCCCATACCTCCCTAGATTTTTTCCAAATCAATTAGGCTTTTTGTACCTACTAGAATATACCCATCGGTATTCCAAATCATCACCATGTCTTTCTTTATTGCATCATTGGTAAACCAATCACCCACTAAGTTTGCCTCCCAATATTCATGACTGACATGGATGTTGTCAAATTTACGAAGTGTTAAAAAAATTTCTTCAATGATATTAGCTATTGTCCATGATGGTTGAATAACCCATTTAATACATCTAATGATGTTATTTGAGTCCCCCTCCAACCATAGTTTTTTAACTCCCTTATCTAAAGCTAATTTCACCGTGTGGAGAGCTGCACTGGCTTCAACATAATGGTTTGTTTGATGTCCCAATGGGTAAGATAAAGCAGCAATCCCTTCACCATAGTAGTTTCTTATAATACCTCCACATCTTGAGGGACTAGGATTCCCTTTTGCTGTGCCATCAAAGTTTTCTTTATGCCATCCCTCAGGTGGAAGCTTCCATTTCACCTCCTATCTTTTAGATCTTCTGTCCTTTTCCTTCTCCTTTTTCTTACCCCCATCGTCAATGTCTCCCCCCTTTCTAATTTAGTAATTTTCCTTCATATGCCTATTAATTTTATCCACTAGAACATAAGCAGGTTCCTCCCTATCTCTGAATATTCTATTGTTTCTTTCCTTCCAAACTCCCCAATAGAAGTGAGGCAAAGACTAGGTGCTTAAATCCTACAAGTTTGTACCTTTATACATGCTATTCCATTAACAAAAGAGATCCAAAAAATTACCTAGCTTGCACCAACTAACACCAAAATTCTTTGTAATAAGGTCCTAAATTTCCCTGGAATAAGGACAATGGATAAACATATGATTAATTGATTCCTCTTGTTGTTTACACAAAATACATCTATTTGGGATATAGTGGCCTCTTTTCTTCAAGTTTTTCAGTGTAAGAATTTTATCTTGTAAAGCCAGCCAAAAAAACATATTAGTCTTTAGAGTAAGGCTAGACACCCAGGCCCTGGCCCAAGGTGGTTTCTCCTTCAAGCTCCAAAGAGAATTATATTCAGAAGAAACTAAGTAACAACCATTAGGATTATCTTCCCATATTAGTTCATCCCTCTTATTATTTAGATTCATTAAGTTTAGGATCAACATTATTAGCTTGAGATCATTTGAGATAAAAGACAGGTCTCTCCATCCCTGGTCAGTTCTATAGTCTCTAACTTTTACTCCAAATTTCTTAATATAAACATTTTCCAAATTCCCATAAATAGGATTATTAATTAGAGGACCCTGAATCAACCAGTTATCATGCCAAAAGAGAATGTCATCACTATTACCCACTTTCTACTTAGTCTTAGCTTTGGCCAGATCTCTTGCCTTAAGGATACCATTCCAAATGATTGAACCATTTGGTATGTGAATATTATTGAGCAAGAACTTTAGAGAAGGCCTTCTAATATACTTCTGCACTAAAAAATCTCTCCATTCCCTCGTGCTGTTGAAAATGCACCATATCTGTTTGGCTAGGAGAGCCTTATTGAGAAGTTTTAATTTCCTTATACCAAGACCACTGTAGCTCTTAGGGAGGAAAACATTATCCAAAGTCACTAGAGGATATATTTTATGTTCCTCAAGATCAGACCACAAAAAATCTCTCTATATCTTTTCCATTTTGTTAGCAAATTTGGCTGATATCCCATAGAGGCTTAGGGCATACATCGAGAGATTCTGAAGAGTGGACTTAACCAAAAGACATTTACCTACCTGGCTTAGTGTGGCTCCTTTTCACCCAACTAACTTCTTGCTAAACCTATCAAGAATCCCATTCCAAAAAGAATCAGGAGGCTTAGTTGCCATTGGGAGACCAAGATAGCTTGAGGGTAGCTTACCAATCCCACACCCAAGAATCCTAGCTATCTTCATTTGTCTGTAAACAAGAGTATTGATAAAGAAAATTGAACTCTTCTCCCAGTTAATTAGCTAACCTGATCCTCTAATATACACATCTAGAAGATCCTTCATCACTTTAGCCTCCTTAGTAGAAGATTCCCCTCCCATAATAGTGTCATCCACAAACTGTTAATGAGTAAAAGAAACATTCCCAGAAGAGGGCCTAATCCCTCTTAGTCTCCTTTCCTATCTTTTCTTCTCAATCAACCTACCAATACACTCAACCATAATAATGAACATAATAGGAGAGAGAGGGTCACCCTACCTTAAACCTCTCAAAGGTTTGAAGAAATCAGAAGGAGCCCCATTGACCATAATGGCAAGCAAAGAAGTAGAAATAAGTTGAGAAATAAGCTTGTGAACATATTGATCAAAGCCAAAAGCCTGGAGGATAGAATCAAGGAAAGTCCAATCCACCTAGTCATAGGCCTTTGAAAGGTCTAGCTTGAGTAGCATACCTTCCCTTTTACCTACTTCAAGGGAGTGAATAACTTCATGAACCATCATGATAGAATCCAAAATCTACCTACTAGGGACAAACCCAGTCTATTGCTGAGAAATGATTAAAGGAAGAATATTTAGAATTCTAATAGTTAACACCTTCAAAATGATCTTGTAAAAAGAATTAAAAATACTTATAGGCCTAAATTGCTCCATAGAATTAGCCCTTGGAATTTTGGGAATGAGAACCAAGAAAGTAGAATTAATTTATTTAAGAAGGCTTCTAGCCCCAAAAAATTCGTAAAAAACCTTAACCACACCTTCCATAACCACCTCCCAATAAACCTAAAAAAAGAAAGTTGGAAAGCCATCCAACCCGGGCACTTTATTGACTGGTAATGAAAACAAAGCTTGTTTCACCTCTTGAGCTTTAAGAATCACCCTCAACATTTTATTGTGATGAGGTTGGATAATCTGAGGGAGACAAGACACAATTTCATTCTCATCCACCACTGATAACATGGGATCCCAGGAAAGAAGAGAAGAGAAAAAAGAAACAACTTCAGTAGAAATATCATTCTCCCTAGTCAAAGTATCCTAGCCCTTTTTAATTCCTGAAATCTTATTATTTTCTCTATGCTTAAGAGTGGAAAGGTGAAAACACTTTGTATTTTGATCACCCTCTTTAACCAATTAATCCTTGATCTTTGCTTCCATAAATTCTCTTCTTTACTTATAATATTATGCAAATTAGTTAAAATAGACTTCTCAATATTCCTATACTATTCATTATACCCATCCTGTTGAATTAGATCATGAATAGAACTAAGCTTATTTGAAATGTCCTCTTTCTCCTAAAAGATATGGCCAAAATCTATCTTGTTCTAGATTTTAATCATTCACTTCACATTACTCAACTTCTTAGTGACTCTAAACATAGCAATTCCTTCCTCTTCCATACTCCACCAATTGGATATTCTGTTCAATAGATCTAGATGAGAAATCCACATCTTTTCAAATTGAAAAGGATAATTCCTCCCGGGCTCAAGAGAAACAACTAACAAAGATATGGGGGAGTGGTCTGACCCTACTCTAGGGAGAAGCGATAGCCTACAAGAAAAATAATTCAACCATTCCAGAGATATGAGAGCTCTATCCAATCTAACCTATATACACTCACTCCAAATTATTTTATTGGACCAAGTGTAGACTCCACCCTCGAGATCAATATCCAAAAGAGCCAAGCTATTTATGAAATTAGAAAGATCCAACTTACTTTCCAAATCTGGAGCCAAACCTCCTAATTTTTCCTCATCAGTGAGAGGAGTATTGAAATCCCCCATAATAATACCTTTATTAATATTACTGTTATGGACCAAAGCCCCAAGCTTAGTCCAATAATACTTCCTTTCCCTTTTAGTATTTGGGGCATATACATTCAAAAGAAACCATGAATCATTGGTATTCATATGAAACACTTTACATAAAAGAGTATTACCTTCATTATACAAGAGAGTAACTTTAAATTGTTTATTATTAAAAAGAGTAAGCAAACCTCCTGATTCCCCCTTAGAATCTGTGGCCTCACTAGCCATAATATTACTGAAGGAGATCTTACCCAGGGCCTCCTTCTTCATTTTTGTCTCTTGAATCAGCATTATATTAGGTCTTTGATCTCTTATCATATTCCTAAGAACTTCCTGTTTATGGACCCCATTTAGTCCCCTAATATTCCAAGATATTATCTTCATTTCTAAATAGTAGAACACTCCAAGATGGTTCATTGGCTCCCATCCACCAAATTTCTTCTGGCCTCCTCTTGCAGGACTTGGTTCCTCTTGCAGGACTTGGTTTGCATTCTTCCTACTTGGTGCCTTTTGTCTGACTCCTACATCTGGTTTGCCATGGCTCCTAGTCTGGTTTGGTGCTGGTGAAATTGGGGGGGATCCCTACTATTCTTCCTTTTAGTCTTGAAATAACTTCTTTTATTTTCCTCCATCCATTCATCTATCCTTGCCTTCTTACCGGGAGAAGAAAAATTAACCATAGTCCCAAATCTCTCTTCCAAATTACAAGAAACAACTGGTCCTTCCGAATATATGAAGAAATCTCAATGATTCCTTGCTACTTTTGAATACCCTTCCCAAACTCTATTATCTCTTGATTATGCCACACCTTCTCCACTTCCTTATGCAAAACCTTTTCCCCCCTTTCTCTCTAAATGAGGTGGTAACTTGCTGAGATCCTGCAACTAAAAATCATTATAAATCCTATCCTCATGGATTGTAGCTATTGAATTCTCCTTGTTCAAACCTACATCCCCCTAGTAGGCCACTTTCCTGAGGTCCATCCATCTCTAAAATTATTGGAATATCCTTCTCAATGTTCTAGGAACTAGCTGGCTTTGCTGGGATAACCTCCTCTTTGGCCTTAGAAAATCTAGGTATCTTAACTGGGACTTCCATCTCTGTGATCTTGGATCCAGGTAAAACTGGTCCATCCATCTCTAAATTTGTTGGGATATCCTTCTTAATGATTTAGGAAATAGCTTGCTTTGCTGGGATACCCACCTCTTTGTCTTCGAAAGATCCAAGAATCCTAACTAGGACTTCCACCTCTAAGATCTTAGGACTAGACAAAATTGGAACCTCTTTGTCTTTGAAAGATCCAGGAATCCTACCTGGGACTTCCACCTCTGTGATCTTAGGACCAGACAAAACTGGAAGCACATCCTTATCAACCTTTGATCCATTTTGGTTTGGATTATTCCCTCCTTTAATAGGGACTTCCACTAATGTCTCCTAAATCTTTTGACCATCCTTAAATTCCTTCTTTTTCTAGATCTTTTTCTCCTTTCTAGATTTGGAAAATGTAGATTTCCTTACCTTTTCAGCTCTTGCCTTAGGAAATTGATTCACCTTATGACCTAATTTCAAACAATGAAAACAAGCAAAGGGAACACTTTGATAGACCAACTTCTGAATATGCACTCCAATCTTAGAATGAAAGCACACAAACTTTGACATATCATCCCCTTCATAAACTCTAATACAAATATGAGCATACATTAGTCTTCTTTTGGAGGCCGTTATTGGGTCTATTGACAGAAGTTCACCAAATGAGTTTTCTATTCCCACAAACACATCCTCATTCCAAAAATCCAAAGGCAACTGTGGAAGTCTAACCCAAACTGGAGCTTGCACAAAAAAAGCATCATTCAAATCCATCTTTGAAGTCCACTTTTGGAGAACTAGGGTTGAGTGGCCTATAATCCACAATCCTTCACACAAAATGCTTGACAAATCCTCATTGCATGAAAAATCAGAAGACAGGAAACCTTTTGCCATCATCGTTACAATGACCTATCCTTTGAGCTTCCATTTTTTCTATGTATACAATCTAACAATATCTATATTCAGCCTTTTCCCAATGAACTTACCCACTAGAGTAGAAGCCATCATAGCAATGCTATGATCTACCAACTTGTCTAGAATTTCAATTGCAAAAGAACCCTTCTCCAGACTAGAGAGTAGTTTAACTGGTGGAAAAGAATACTTACCAGTAGGTTTGACTCCAAAAAGAGATGACCATTTTGCTAGAAGTACCCCAAACCTATCTACCTTGGATGGCAAAATACTTGTTTGGACCTTTGCCCTTGTCATGTGGGTCCCCATCTTCATTCTCTACCTCATCTCCAATCTTTGCAATCCACTACCTCTCTGCTTCCCCTCCCTGTGATCCTTGCTTTTGATTCCATCCTCTTGGAGGATTCTTGTTGAGGACAAGTTTTGAATTTTGAAATGTAGTACTTCCCTGTCCTCTCCCCTGTCCACTCCCGCTCTCCATTGATTCTAGTGATTGTTACGCAACCTTTTGATGATGATGTTGTGCATCTTCATATAGTTGGTGTCATCAATGTTAATGGTAACATTGGTTTGATCAATTTGCATAGTGTCACCGCTCACTAAATGAGTCTCTCATAGACTTTCTGGTTAATAATTCTCTCAAGATCCTTCAAATTTAGATTGTTTTCTATAATATATCTCATAATAGATATATCAATTTGGTCCTTTTCAAAACTATTATACAAATCATAAAACTTGTTCATCTAAACAAAGTTACCTTCATTAGCAATAGTTGTATTGATCTTCTCTATCTTCGGCTTCTTAGGTTGTCGAGCTTTGCCTATTGCTTTCTTTATTGGAGTCACTTTCTTTGCTTACTTGGTTTCTTATTCCTCATCTTCTTCATCACTGGAATCAATTGTCAACAATGTTTTCTATCTTTTTCCTAGTCTGGTGGCTTGTTGTTTTACTCTCTTTGTCTTAGTAGACATTGCTTCCACTAATCTTTTAGATTTTCTTTTTAGTTCACTAGATTGAACATCAAACATAGCTACATACAAAATGCTCTATTCTAAAGATGTCTTTGTAATAGATACTAACAAAGGTTGAATGTTTAGTATTCCTTGCTTGATCATTTTCCTTATAGCCTCAAATTCACTCTCTATCATTCTGGCCTCTAATAGTTCCCTTTTCATTATAGACCCAAATGCCTTCTCTAAGGTTGCTTGATGAGTTGACTATGTGATCTCATTATATGTACCAAATCTATATTCTTCTTTATCTTTGTTTGAATTCAACAAAAAATCAATATAACCAACTACTATACCATCATTCAATTCATAGATCAAGGGATCAAGAAATGTTTCCTGAGGTTCCACTACTTGAATATAAGTATGATCTGTATCAACCAAAATACAAATGTCTTCCTTAAATCTTTCCACAATTGTAGGTGTAATTCTAAACTCTATTTCATTTTATTTTGAAATGTCCTCATTATCAGGTTGCCACTATCTAATATATTATCTGCAGGATGCCTTCTACATATCTCTATAATATTTTCCATTGTGCATCTATCACTACTCATTATGACTATGATTGATAAGTAAGGAAATCTTTTAAGTACATTAGAGAATATGTGATTGATCAATGACTAGAATCTAAACACACCATTCTTTGTCCTCTTGATCTTTTCAAGGTCTCTAAGAGTTTCATTCACAAAATTTCACTAAGATTCACTTGTTCCTTCTCTATACATATCTTATATGCTGCATAGATGAATCCTACTGAAAGTTCATCAATCTTTGAGCTTGCACAAATAGAATAGTCAATAATTCTACTTAAAAATGTTACATCATATTTCTTGATGGTTCTAATCACCATAGCCTTTCCATTATACACTACTTTAGTATAGCTTTCTGTACACTCGAAAAGGTGCACTTCTCTAAATCATTCTATCCGAGGTTCTCCATAGATTGGAAAGCTCGAATGTCGACTTAGAGCTCCCTAGTCATGGAGTGTAAGGGGCATACAAATGAACACATAAGAGCTCTCAGCTGAGCTTTAGAAACGCAACCCTTGCTAGTAAACCACAAAATGGGAGATTCTTTAGACAAGAACAAGAGTGCTAGTGTCAAAGAACTCTTGGATCATGCAATGCAAAAATGAAACTATATTAGGATGAGATGCACAATGCAAGCTATACTAAAATGAGATGAGAATGTTACAAATCCAACTATTAAGCTATGTGATCTAATTATTTGTAAAGAAAAAACTACACTAACATGCAATATGATCTTAAGACTAATATGATGGAATGAGAGAATGAGACAAGAAATGAGAAGTTCTCCACAAAGCTCCAAAGAAACCTGTTAGAAAACCTACAACATGACAATATTCAAAAGATGGATTGGATCCTTTGAGGGGGAAAGATCTCTCCCTTTTAAAGTTGTACGGACGGTAGAGATCAAGATGAAGATGGTGGATGATCAACGGTGGAATTCGAAAATAGGTGTGATCCATGTGCACACACAAGTCAACCAATAGAATATAAGTTGACTTGTCATATAAGAAAAAAGTCTCACAAGCCTTTTCTTTTAATTGTAAAATAGAAAAAGGACTTTATGTGTGCACTTTAAGTGGGTTAGAAGAATGGGGTGTTTTATTTAATTAAAAGGGGACATGTTCTTTTAATCAAATAATGAACTTAGGATAGCATAGTCAAACTATAGGTTATAATCAAATAAATTGATTATTAGCAATTTGGTCTAGGTAAGTGATTAAATTAATTAGCCAAAATGTTGAAAAGGGGGCTAATAGTCTAGATGACCATTTTTAGGTGATTACGTTTGCCCCTCTTTGACTAATGCGTGATCGATCTGGGAACACATTATGCCAAAGAAAATAGAAAGCCAAGTAGGCAGTGATAGATATAGATATCTAATTTTGAAGAACAAAATGTAGAAAAAGATAGCAAGTCCTAAATGTACAGCCTGATAGTGGTAGTACTGAACACTAGGAAAAGATGATGTCATAATTTAAGAAGAATGCTAACACTTAGCAAAGTAGATGGATCAAGAACAAGTGATAAGGTCAAACAAATGCTCCTAAGAAATAGATAGCTATAACAATCAGCAATAGAGTATTTTTTCCCCCTCGGGATCAAAATCGAAATGAGGTAAGCGCACATAGAAACAAGCTAGATATGAGAAAATTGAGAATTTAGCAATGTCCAAGATGACAGATAGATGATTAGAACCCAAGAATGACTATAAGAAATTGATAAAATGCCCCAGTTTGACTAGAGTTGACCTTGAAGGATATAGCATAAAAATTAGGTCAAAATGGGTAGAAAGGTGATTTTAGACATGAAACGATGAATTGAAGTAGATATGAAGTATGGAAATGATGAAGACATGAATTAATGAAGATGCCCTAGTGATGATTCAGAGATTAGACCTCAAAAGGTCAACTGACTGCGTAGAAGAAAGTAGAATTTTAAAAGACAATTTTGACCATCAAGATGAACTCGAATTTGGATTTCGATCCCGAAAATGAATCTAGGATGTTGAAATTATTTAAGACGTCAAAACTTTATATAATGTGATGATAAGATAGAAATGAGATGAAGTGAAAGATTAAGAAGGTAAAGAACATGAACAAGAAGAAAGTAAAGAAATATATGAAAGGAGTTAGCCGATATGTCTATGAAAAGATGAAGAGAGAGCTCTCTCCATATGCAAGAATGCAAGACTAAGCTAGAAAATGAACCTAAAATGCAATCTAATATGAAAAGTGGTTTACTAGCAAGAAGTGCATAACATTTAGACTCTTAATTTCATCATTGAGCATTTATTAGGGACATCATGAGATCGTACAACCATCACTAGTATAACTATGAGGATATGAATATGATCGATATTAGATAGGTATGTGGAAATCCAATCTAAGTATCAGAGACATGTAAGTCAAGATAACTACACGATTAGATTCCCTAAGTTTATTTTAGCAAGATTACACCTGTATCAAGGCATAAGCACCAAGATAACCCCTCAGTGCGGTCTTGCAAAACAGTCAAGGATGATATACTTGTAAGTCAAAATGTTGAATTGGTCAAGCATAAATGCTTACAACACTATAGACAAACAAAGTATACCCACAAGCAAAAATCAAGAAAACATGCCCCATGCCCCCAGTCTTCTAGTCAATGAAATCCTTGAAAGACTATTAGGGATGGAAGATATAGTAAATAAATCATCATAGACATCACACAAAGTAGATAAAGATTAACATAGCTCAGTCATTTAAGTGTTAAATTGCATGTGTGTAAGTCACTTGGCCATTTCTTCAAGACTTGATTCTGATAGTGAGAAATATTGCAACATCAGAGACTATAGGTAAACTATCTGAAAAGTGTTGAAAAACACTTGATGTCAAAGTGGGAGAAGTGTTGAGAAACACCATTTTGTGAGTTGTCAAAGAAACCCTAATCCACAAGAATACCTCAATAGGCTAAGTAGCTATGCCCTCGAGAAAAAGACAAGAAACAATTCCAAGCCAGGAAATGTGTAGCGAAGTGGATCATTGAGATTGATAGACATAGGTGCGAGGGTTTCAAGTAGTGCCTGTTTCCAGGTTTTCACCACTTGACAGATTTTTTTCAGGACTTTTTTCAATTTTTTGTATTTTAAAAGTTTTTGATTTTTTTGGTGATACATAAAAGTACCTATTGCTAGGTTTTCACTAAGAAGATCTTTTTTTCAGGACATTTTCTGATTTTTAGGATTTTTTTCAGGATCATATATGATTTTTTTGGAATTTTTTAGAAGGTTTTAGATATCACTAGTTCTCAAGCAAGATCACATCAATTTCCCCCAATGTCTAGCAAGGTATAGGACACGATGGAGAAACAAGCCGATAGATAAGAAAAGATGCATAAGAAAGGAATGTGAAGCAAGTGAAAGTGATCCTCAAGAATGCACTCCTCAAGAATACCCAAGCTAGGGAAAGAGGTGAAATAGTCATATGAAGCATATTTTGGATAAGAAATGGAATAAATGAGCAAGATAGCATGTAGGATAAGCAGTGAAGCCAACAAGTGAGATAACATGAAGCATGTAGTCCAAAAGAGTAGACATGTCAAGAGACCTATGAGAACCATGTTTCATTTATTATGATCAAGACCAAGGGGTCAATTAGATAGTATAGCACTGGGATAGAGCAATAAGAATAAAGCTCAAGATAGAGGCTATGAGTCAATGAGAGAGCACACTAGAAAATATCGTGGATAAGATAGCCAATATGCAAAGATAGCTCAACATTGTCAAGATCAAAGAGAGAAGAGGGGATAGATGGATGATGGAAGAATTATGCATGATGCCTGTTTGCCAGGTTTTCATCATGGTACTTATCTAAGTTGCCACAAGAAGTAGTTTTCACCATAGGATAAATTTATTTCTCTTTACTTTTGCTACCAAGGTGCCACAAGAAGTGGTTTTCACTAAGGCACATTTTCATTTTTTTCATTTTTTCTATTTTTTCATTTTTTTTTTGAATTTTTAGAAAGAGATCAAGCTATTTGAATGTAGATAGTGCTCCTATAGAAAAGATAAGTCATGATAAGCCAAGACCATAGAAAGGTATGCTCAAAGATGTTGATAGGGTGATGAAAGAGAAATGGTAGTAGGAAGAATATATTGAGGATAAGAGTTCATGTATAGAAAGTTAGTGTAAGCTTTAGAGGATTTCATGAGGGTAGCTGAAATATTGGACAAGATCAACATTGAGACACACCTTGAAGGGTATTGGAATAATAGAGTAATCATGGATGAAATAGCTTGAGATTTAGATGTAGGAGGTGGTAGAAGAGATTTGGGAAAAAGTGGAGTGAAAGGCTTTAGAATATTTTTAGGAAGATTTTTGGGAGAAGATGGAATGGAAGCCTTTGGAAGCTTGAATGTCAACCTTGAAGTATTTTCAATATTCAAGTCTTCTAAAAGAGACTTGGGAATCCATATAGCTTTAGATTTTCCTTTGGATATTTCAAAACACATTTCTTCAATAATGGGTTTAGGAACCCACATTTTCTTTGATTTAGCTTTTTTAATACTGGACCTTTGCAGTCTCTTTTGTGCATTCTCCTTTTTAGCATTCACATGTCGATTAGATGAGACATAGTGATCTTCATTTTTCAATGGATTCTTATGTTTATTCTCACTTCCAAAGGACTTGGGATTTGTGGATGAATAAGGCTGATATGAATGGTTTAGATGTATAGATGGGTGAAAAGTCATCAAGGATGAGTGTCTTTGTTGATCTTGAGGTATTATAGGAGAGCTAGGGAATGAGCTAGGAGTGAATGTAGGAGATGGAGGAACATAAGGCCCCAATATGGATGGAAGGTTTGAATACTTTAGGTTAGATGGTTAAGGACCAAGGATAGATTTAGAAGATGCAAAGGGATAGTGGGAAGGGATATCAACATCTTTAGAGTGAGCAACATGATCAAAGACAACAATAGACTCATGAGTACCTTTGATAGGAACAACATTTTTAATAGAAGCACTTGAAGCTTGAGCACAATTTTGAAGTGGATGTGGAGAAGTAGAACATGAGGGGATGCTTTGATCTTGACAAGTAGATTTGGATAGCATAGGAAGAGAACTTTTCTCATAATTTTCAATAAGCTCAAGGGAGATAATGGAAGTGGTATCTTCATCATACTTAGGAGGTGGACAAGATATAGCATATGGAGGGGAAAAATCTTGAAAGAGATGAAAGGGTGCTTGATCTTGATCTTTCTTGACATTTATAGCTTTTTCTTTTTGAGAGTCCTCTTGAAATGGAGCCACTTCCAAGGAAAAGGGAGAATGAAGAGTGAGTGGAGTAGTGCTTGGATTAGGCATAGTAGTGCATGAAGGTTGAGGATGTTTAGGATTAGTAGCATGGAAAAGGTTTGCAGCCAAGTGAAGGTTAGCTTGAGTTTCTTTTAGAGGTAGCCCTTGAGGATACACATAGTCAATGTGGAAAGCATTAGATTCTTTATTTGATGGAGGCATGTTGGAAAGCTTTGAAGTGTTGAGAGATGCACGAGTGTTGGAAGAAGTGGAGGTATCAAGGAAACCATCACTAGACATAGGCTCATTAATATGATCTTGCTCAAGAAAAGTATCCTCATCACATGAATCATTAGAGGTATCAATAATTCCATTATCAATAAGATCTTGGATTTTATGTTTTAGCTCAATGCAATCCGAAGTACTATGCTCATTATGTTGATGATAAGCACAATAGATATCCAAGAATGGGTTTCCATATGAGCTAGACTTTGGTAACATGATGATCTTATTGCTAAGAAGTTTTTGCAAAGTGTCATGATAAGAATCTTCGAAGGGAGCAAAAGTTCTACTAGAAGTATGTCTAGGATCTTCTTGTTGTTTCTCAAGTGAATAGAATGCATTCATGTCTTCATCATTATCTTGGTCAAAGATAGGTCCATCATGAAATTTTGGAATAGGCTCAAAGTAGGTATCACTTTCTTTCTCTCTAAGGAGGTCTTTAGAACTAGAAGATGAAGATATTTGATGTCTTGAAGTAGAGCATGTAGACCTAGCAGAAGAGGATGACCTCAAAGAAGGTGACTCACATGCATGTAAAGACCTTAAGGAAGATTCATGTAACAATGTAATCTTCTCCTCCAACCTTTTCTCAAGTTTAGACTTCATTTCCATCATGCGCTTAGAGAGATGAAGGTAAGTAAGATCATTTGTCTCTTCTAGTTCTTTGTATTGCACATATAGATCTTGAAACTCTTTAGTGACATGGAGGATATCATGATCATATAGATTCGGTTGAAGTTTGGTAGCACAAGGTTTAGATCCCATAGTTTTAGATGCAAAGCCAAGCATAAAAGAGCCTACAAGATAACTTGATGTTGAAACTATAGGAGGTAGAGTGTTCACTTGCCAAGATAGTGGAGAGAGATGAAAGTGACTTGTCAAACAATATGTCCAAGAAACTTACGACATGAATGAATCAAGTCAATAGCTAGGCAAGATGCCCAAATAGCCAAATAGATAGAGCAAGCGGGGTGACAAGTGAACAACTTTCCCAACCCAAGAGTGTTGTCAAGAAATCAAGGTAGCCATTTCAGCAAAAAGATAACTAGCAAGCAAACATAGACCATGAAGATAGGAAGACCATGAGTACTAAGACCAAAGAGTCACTTTAAGCATGTTCAAGCACTAGAGACATATAAAAGAAAAGTCAAATGATGAGACTCCTCTTAGAAAGCAACATAAGAAAATGTTTGCACTTGATGTTTTGACTTGGTTGACAAAGTTTGACAATAGTTGATAGCATAGCAAGTTTGATGTTCAAAAACAATTTCTTTCCAAGCAAGATAGTGACACATGGAGTATTCTTCAAACAATCAAGCAAGGGACAAAGCAACCTTGCATGATACAAGCATATGTGATGTCTCAAAAGAATTTCCTAGAATTATCGTCATGTGTATGTTCAAAAGATTTTCACTGGTATACCACATTTGAGAACACATCAAGCAATATCTACATAAAGGACATGGTTCATTACTCAACAATTTGGCCCACGCTTGATGCTCCTTTGCCTCACACCAAGTGGTTGCCCACAAGAGATATTGGCTTTATCATGGAAATGCCATAAGCATAACCAAGGGAACACAGATGGTGAGTGTAAAATCTTGGGGTGATCCAGGTAGTCCACTAGGATCAATCCTTGCACCAAGAAGTTGAGCGGCTAAAAAAGGTAGTTACTAACTTAGAGTGTTTAGATAGGGCTTCCGTTCATAGTGTTCCTCTTGCTCGCAATTATGGGACACCTCACCTTGCGATGAGTAACCAATCTCGCGATCACAAGAGTACCTTAAGCATACTTGCCTAGTGATCTCCGTATGGTTGAAATCCCATAAACGATCACACTAGGCAAAGACAAACACTAAATCTACCAAAGTTTTGTGTATTTGATAGCCTTGAGTTTATAGTGGGTTGGAAGAGCCAGGTAATCGTCTTGTCCCCACTTGGGTCGTTACTCTCAAGTTGTCCGAGAGCAGGCCCTCTAAAGGATTCTAACTACACAAAGAGTGGATCAATTTTCGAAAGTCAAGATTTCTGATTCACCGTAAGGGTGAAGAGCATACTCTCCTATTCAAATCATTTTCTCCCAAACATGCCAAAAAGATTTAGTTACCCCTTGCTTTTGAAACCAAATGGCAAGTCAAGATTTCTGATTCGCCACAAGGGTGAAGAGCATACTCTCCTATTACCAAAAGACTCCAATCACAAGTTTTATATGCCTATGAAAAATGAACAATTAGTCAATGCCACACATGAAAACAAAAAAGCAAGAAAGTTTGTTTTTTTATGCTTTGGGCAGCCCTGCAAACAATGTTAGTAGCCCTTGCGCATTTGAAGCTTTGACATGCGTTCTTTTTATGCAATGTTTCAATTTTTTTCATAAGGATGACAACCTATAATCACAACTTGTTAGCACCAAAAGTTAGTGTGAAATAACATAAAAATCTACAATAAAAAGTGGTTAGTTGCCTCAAAAATCCAATTTATCTTCCAACCAAGTGCATGCAAAGAAAGTGCAAGTTAATCACAAATGCTCTCATTTTTATTCTTTGATTTTAACCTAGTCAACAAGATTGGACTTGTTTGCTATGATTTCGTATCCAAAAATAAAAATGAAAAGAAGAGACCCCTACTAAAAATTAGAAAGCTTTCCAAAAATGTAAGAAATTCAAAAAAATCTCTTCATTTTCTCCCTAGAGATCGATTTTGTCAAAACAGGCCAAATTTATCAAATCGAGTTTTTGATTCTTAATACGACCTCAAAATTCAAAACACAAAGAAAGAACCCCCATTAGAATTAAAACCTCTTTGTGAAAATGTAAGCTTTTCTAAAAAAGACACTGATGTGTGACTAGAAACAACTTTTTATGAAAACAAAAAAATCATAACTTTCGCAAATCATGTCAAAATGTTTTGAAAATTGGAATGAAACATTTTGGATATATACACAACCTACAAAAAATTTTTCAAAATCAAAATCCAAGTGGTTTAAAAGATATGATCAAATCTTTAAACCAACTAGATTTTTGACTTTCAAACCAATCTACTTATGGGTTGGCCTTAAAATCAAAGTGATAATCTTACAAGAGCACTTAATTAGATCCAATATACTGCTATAAAAAACTAGAGGTGAAAAATAAAAGCAAATGGAGCTAGAAACTTGATTCAAGCCCCACGATGGGCGCCAAAAATGTACACTCGAAAAGGTGCACTTCTCTAAATCATTCTATCCGAGGTTCTCCATAGATTGGAAAGCTCGAATGCCAACTTAGAGCTCCCTAGTCATGGATTGCAAGGGGCATACAAATGAACACATAAGAGCTCTTAGCTGAGCTTTAGAAATGCAGCCCTTGCTAGTAAACCACAAAATGGGAGATTCTTTAGATAAGAACAAGAGTGCTAGTGTCAAAGAACTCTTGGATCATGCAATGCAAAAATGAAACTATATTAGGATGAGATGCACAATGCAAGCTATACTAAAATGAGATGAGAATGTTACAAATCCAACTATTAAGCTATGTGATCTAATTATTTGTAAAGAAAAAACTACACTAACATGCAATATGATGGAATGAGAGAATGAGACAAGAAATGAGAAGTTCTCCACAAAGCTCCAAAAAAACCTGTTAGAAAACCTGCAACATGACAATATTCAAAAGATGGATTGGATCCTTTGAGGGAGAAAGCTCTCTCCCTTTTAAAGTTGTACGGACGGTAGAGATCAAGATGAAGATGGTGGATGATCAATGGTGGAATTCGAAAATAGGTGTGATCCATGTGCACACAAAAGTCAACCAATAGAATATAAGTGACTTGTCATATAAGACAAAAGTCTCACAAGCATTTTCTTTTAATTGTAAAATAGAAAAAGGACTTTATGTGTGCACTTTAAGTGGGTTAGAAGAATGGGGTGTTTTATTTAATTAAAAGGGGACATGTTCTTTTAATCAAATAATGAACTTAGGATAGCATAGTCAAACTATAGGTTATAATCAAATAAATTGATTATTAGCAATTTGGTCTAGGTAAGTGATTAAATTAATTAGCCAAAATTTTGAAAAGGGGGCTAATAGTCTAGATGACCATTTTTAGGTGATTACACTTTCAACTTTCTTCTTGACTAATTTCTCACCTATAGGTACACTACCTTGTTTACTAAGACTAGTTAACTCATGAATAAGGTTGGAAAAAATATCAACTATATTTTCTTGCATCCATAATTTACCATCATGTATCCTACTCAATATGATCTATGTTCATTCATCTATGTCTAACTCATGGCAAAAGTGATATTTAAACAAGTCTAACTCCTTTAGATGTTCAAATCTGGGCTTCGCCATCATGTCATGATTGAAAACCAATTTCATATCTTTGTTCATGAATTCACTACCAATAGACTCAAACTTACTATTCAAATAACTTCCTGCATCCTCAAGATATAGTATGTTGTTCGGAGTGATAGACAATGTTGTGTTAGAGTTTCCTTGAGTAGGTTTTACATAAATAATCTTTAACTTAGGTCCATTTTCATTCTAAACATTGTGCACTACTGACATATCCATCATTCTATCAAAAAAAAAATTTTACCAAACAAATTTGTGAAAAAATAATAAAAAATACCTCTTTCCAAAAATAGGGTTTGCTTTGAAACCGCTCTAACAAGTCGCTTCTAAATGATCTTCACTTTGGATGTGTTTGCAATAAAATGAAAATAAATTATGTACTCCATTTATTCCATCAACTTGAATTTCAAGTGTCACCCGAGGTTTACTATAGCTTCCTTTCATCATGACAAAACTCTATAAGACTTCACATTATGAAATTCTTGGCAAAACATATTTTTCATCTTTTGCTATTGAATTAACCTTTACTATAATACCAGTAACTTTGAATTCCTTCATAACTTTTTTAGATGAGCTCCAAATTACAAGCGAGCTTAGGTACCTTCTAAACTTAACTTTATGCATCTTTTTCCAACTTCTCTACCTCAAATTCAACTTCTGATAGTTCTCAAATTTTGATGTTGTGAACAAGCTTAATTCAACTTAATTGAATCAAACTCAACAACTAACTTTGATCTTCCTATCTCATCATTGTAGGACCAGAAAATGGGTTAGAAGCATAACACACTATGAGAAAATCACAAACTCAATCAACATGTATTAGCACCCACTAGTCTACCATGAAAGCCAAACTAAAAAAAAGAAAGCAAACATAATCAAAAACTCCCTTTTCCATTTGTAGCTCCCATGTCCTTCTTTCTTCTCCAAATGATTGAAGCAAAAGCCTATGATAGGGATAAAGCCATGAAAATACTTGAAGTGTGATTTTATTGTGAGAGTGAGAATGAAAAATGCAAATTAGTAGAGACTCAAAAACTCAAAGATTCAAGGACTCAAGACTTAAGCATTCTATCCCTTAGGGACCCAAAATGAGAGAAAGAGTGTTCATTTTATAATTTTCACTCAAAGTGAGGGCATTGGATTTGTCACCCATAGATGTGCAATGTGGCAAGAGATTCCTATGATGCATATGACAGAATATGCCAATTTTGAGATTCTATGACACATGCAAGTCAAATTTGGAAGAGAATCTATGATGCATCATAAGATTCCTCAACCCACTTAAAGCCAAGAATCTATGACGAATAAGCCAAATAAGGACATGCATAAGAGGTAATAATAATTCCTATGATGCATATGACAAAATATGCCAAAAGTAAGATTCTATGACACACAAGAGTCAAATTTGGAAGAGAATATATGACACGCCATAAGATTCCTCAACCCACTTAAAGCCAAGAATCTATGACGAATAAGCCAAATAGGGACATGCGTAAGAGGTAATAATATTTGATTATGACAAATCTCAACCAAGTGTCAAAGGAGAATCCACGAGGTGTCACATCCAAGTGTCATGATGATGAAATATTTTATGGAATATTTGAATTAAAAATCCTTTTATTCCACAAAATAAGAATTAGTAGAAAATGGAATTAATGATGGAAAATGGAACTTAGGAAATTAAGAATTTCCATGGTTTGCAAATAATGAATCAATTAATTAATAAAATTAATTAATTGAGGATGATAATTGGGAAGAATAATTAGAAAGAATAGGATTAAATTATGGGTTATTTAATCCTATAGAGAAAATTAGCAGATGATTGGCCAAATTGATTAAATGAATGTGACCCTATCCTTTGATGAAAATGTGACGATGATGGATATCGAATAAGATGATGAAAAGGTAGACCAAAACCATGGTCAAATTAATTGATAGATCAAAATTGATAACATGCCAAGGAAACATGACATGAATAAATTGATATGTAACATTTAACCGACATTGTAAATGCTACAAGATTGAAATTGATTGATAAAGTTCGATCATAATAACATTGACAAACATTGTCAATATTATTAAAATGGTTGATGATGCCATGATCTGACATTGAAAGCCTCAACAACGTCAAAGATTGAATGACATGAATGATATTTTGACCTAGCACTGAGAGCCATGACAGTACTAAGATCAGATTGATAAGATTGATAAGTTGATAGGTTTCCAAGGCATTGAAAGCCACAACAATTCCTAGGAGAAGATAAATGATGATTGATTTGGGATGTTTGATATGTTTTGGGTTGATTAGGACCAATTTTGAGTGATTCTGAGTTGATTTGGGGTGATTCCGAGTTGATTTGATATGATTCTGAGTTGATACGAAATTGATGTGAAGAAGGATACAAATGATAAAGTATGATCAATCTGGCCAAAAGATCAAAGTTAGTAGAATGAGAAAATGGGACAAATTAGTATGAAGAAGTGATGAAATCATAGATGTGAACCATTTTTGAGCATCTATATTTTGCCCCTCTTTGATACAATGTGATTTAGAGTGTTGTATCAAAGAATAACTGATGAGAAATCCACAACATGCCCCAGTAGGGATGATATATATGGGTGCCCCCTCGAGAAATTGACTAAGATAAGCATATGATAAGTCAATTTATCGACAACAAGAAGACAAAACCATAGCATCTGACGGAATGACCCGAAATTGTGCGTGCATGCCCAAAATGATGGAAAGATGTCATAACATGAGGGAAATCATAAAAAATGGTCGTATTTGGTCAAAGATGATGAGACAAATGTCAGACTGAGGTTGAACTAGGTGGAAAGCCATAGAAAGTTGACTGATATCGTAGGATGATGCAAGAATGCATGAATGCAACATGAAGATGATTTGGTGAATCAGAAGACATGATCATGGTGATGGAGAATGAGATGACAAAGAAAGATGAGATGAGGAGATGTTAGTATTATGGAAAGACTTTTACTTCTAGAAAGTGCACTATATGTCAAATGGAGCTTTATTTTGATATGGCAAATGGAATGCAACGCATCATGGCATAAAGGGCCAGAGCGCAAATGCAAGCCTTTTGCATAAACAAGCACAATGCAAACAGAGAATGACCTTGTCCTTCCCGAGGCATATGTACATGCCCCAGACTCTCAAAGGTACATTGTAATAGACAAAAATGGAAAAAGATGACCATGAACCATCCTGGCCACTCTAATAGATCAATTTATATCATTGAGTAGCATAGGGACATGATCAAAGAAAAATAAAGCAAAAAATAAATCACTCACTAAACAGCGTGAGCCAACAACTATCCTTGTCCATTATTACTTGCTTTTTAGTGTGTTAGGTGTTTAGATGGTGTTCGACAGGTTGATAATGTGATAGCACTATTTGTGGATTCAGTTGATAGGTTCGTAGTGACATGTTGGATTGAGTGTTGGTTCATGCTGCACAGATATTATGATTGGCATTGAAGCATAGCACTTTGATTTTCAGTCTGCAAAGTGCAAGTGTTTATGCAAAAGGGGTGGTTATCCATAGTGAAAATGTGCAAGGTTTATTGCAAATTTTTGATGAGTTTTGTGATTTTTAGGGTTTTGTGGAGATATTTGATTTTTTTTTGTAACTGATTTCTTCAGGTCATTTTACAATTTTTAGGTTTTTTAAGGACATTTTATGATTTTTAAGGATTTTTTCAAGATCGTATTTGAATTTTTAGGATTTTTTCAGGACATTATGTGATTTTTAGTGATTTGTTCAGGATCATATTTGAATGTTTAGGATTTTTTCAGGACATTATGTGATTTTTAGTGATTTTTTCAGGACATTTTATGATTTTTAGGGATTTTTTCAAGATCGTATAAGCATAAACAAGTGTTAGCTCCAATCCGTTATGCAATAGGTCCAATGGATAAAAAGCACTTAGGGGTATGCCCCTAGTTCAAATTCAAACTTACACACCATGTAGGTAATATGCCCCCAGACAAGATGCAAATTATGTACAAAGGCCAATGATAGAGTGTGTGCGCAAACTGGTGATGCTTAGGAAAGGTACCAAAGGACATTAACCAGTTCGTGAGCCATGGTCAAGGAACCAAGGATGTCTTGCAATATGAAGGATATGATCAAGGAATGACAGAGGGGGAAAAGACCAGATGGAATCCTGATAGATGGAGGAGCAATAACTGATTACACATGGCGCTTGTTTGCCAGGTTTTCACCAATGTACTTGCCTAAAGCGCCTGTTTGCTAGGTTTTCACTTTTGGACGAAATTTTTCTCTTGACTCAATTTTTCATGCCAAGATGCCTGTTTGCCAAGTTTTCATCAAGGCATCCATTTTTTCATGACTTTTTTCACTTTTTTCTTTGCTTTTTTTATGACTTTTTGCTATTTTTTTGATATTTTTTTAGGACTTTTAGATGGAATCAAGAATGTCACTGACAAATGCTGAGAAGATATCTGTTGTTGGTGCTGCTAGCTGATGAGCTCTGGATCCATGACTAACCATAACTATGTAGGATTTGTTCCAAGTCTGTAGCTAAAATCAAACCACTAGAAAGGCCTCGAGATATACCATCGTGTACTGTATGTAAGACAATGTCTATCTCTTACGAATCAAGGCATCTAAGGATAATTGGGTCAATAGAAATGTCATGTGGGATGTCATTGATGATGACGTATGCAAAGGCTTGTTGGATAAAAGACTGATTTTTGTTATTGGACAAATTAAGTAGCTGGATTTGGAGATAAACAAAGGGATATAAGGGAGGGTTGGGAGGGTTGAGACCAATGACCTTCCACATGAACACTGATTTAGAGAGCTCCAAAAGACTTTGTGGCATGTTGAACATTGGAACACTGATATTCATGGCATCATATTTTTCATTTTGTATCATTGGGAGCTGCTTAGCTTTTGATTTTTTATGGTCTAATGGTGCCTTTTGATTTTCACCAAGAGACCTATGCTTGCTATTTCTTTCTCTTTTTTCTTTGTAACTAGAAGGTGGAGTTGGCTCCCCAAAATATGCCAATGTGTTCTCTTTAGGAGAAACTACTTCTTTATGATCTTCAGTCATAATGCCTTCAAAGTCTATTATGAGAGTGTCATCATCGTCGAATTGATAAAAAAATGGTGGTCCACGTTGGTCCCAATCCAAAGGTTCAGGATAACTTGAGGAGATGCCATCATTAGTGTTGAATGGGCTTTGGTTGAAGGTAGATATATGGGTAACTGATTCAACTGGGTCATTGGGGTTATGCTCAAAGGCTAGGGGATTGTTGGTTTCAAGTGGGATATCCTCAGATGCCTTTTCATCGTTTGAAACATCCATAGTCTTACATGTAGGTACCATGGTACTAGGAGGACCTATTCGTAATGGTTTAAATCCAAGCCCCAAACTAGGAGGTTGTCCTTCTGTAGCGATAGGTTCAATGCTTCCTTGTTTTTGAGATCCAAGACCACTATAGCCATCATAGCCTTGTTTCTGCATGATGGTAAACCCAAGTCCATACTTGCTAGGAGATATCAAAGTGGGTTCTCATTCTTCTTTTGCTTTCTCAATACATATGGATGTATTCTCATTGATAGAAGTATAATTCTTTGTACTGATGGGAGAAAGAGGTGACTCCCTAATGTGAGAGACTTGAGACATAAAGTACTCTCCACACCCATTGTCTTCAATCTTCATCTTTTCCTTGGCTTTACTGAGCAGTATATCATCATCCACATACTTAGAGGAATTTGTGGGTTGTGCTTCATTGTTTGTTGGGATTTGGTATCCAGTAACATCTCTTAGATTAGCACAAAACTGGAAAGGATCTGGATCACCGGGGACGGTAACCTCTACATTGTGATAGGAAAACTTCAGACATTGATGATATGTAGAAGGGACTGCTTTGATAGCATGAAGCCAAGGGCGTCCTAGTATCATGTTACAATTCATTTCTATATCTAGGACATGGAACAATGTATCTTCAATAGCTGGACCAAATCTGATAGGTAATGTGATGATGCCCTTGGAGAAGCATTCACCATCATCATAAGCTTTTATTGTGATTCTTTGAGATGGATCCAAATCATCTTTAGAATAACCCAAATTGTTGACAACCTTAAGAGTACAGATGTTCAGTCCTACTCCTCCATCTATTAAGACACGTCTGACTTTGGCATTATGGATGAAGACTTCGAGATAAAGGGGATCATTATGGTTAGGTTTGTCCTTAGGAATATCACGGGGTGAAAAAGTGATATGTTGTGATGTGGATAGGTTCACAACCATGGCTTGGAACTAGGCAACATCAATGTTATCTGGGACTACTGACTCTTTAAGGGCTTGATCCAAGATCTTTTGGTGTTGAGGGGATGCACGCAGTAGGTCCAAAATGGATATTTGTGTAGGGGTTTTTCTGAGTTTTTCAACAAGGCTATAATTAGCTGAATTAAGAGTAGTAGGTCTAGATGGGGGTACAGGTCTAGTAGAAGCAGTAGGTCTAGATGGTGCTCCAGGTAGGGTGATCTTGCTATGGTGTGTAGTGACAGCACAACGAGGGTCTTTATCCTTCAATGCGAATGTGGATATGTAGAAATCAGACTCATTAAAGCAATTGATGGTTTAGTCATAGCCGGTGTGTAACTGACATACATGTGCTCTACTTCTAGGATTCTGCTAATCATTAGGTGCATGCCAATTTCAAGCAATGTGTCATAAGTTGTTACACTTATAACACATGATTTGTCTTCTATCTTCATAAGATCTTCCTTATCTCGATGTCCTTTCATTAGATCTTCTTCTATCTGTAGGGTTAGTATTTCTAGACATTCTACTATTTCCTCTATCATTATCATACTTAGGTTTTCTACAATCAATTGCATTATGACCCATACCATGATAATTATGACAATAAAAGTCCTTAACATGATTAAATGACTTATTAGTACAATCTCTTTTCATATGACCTATTTCATTACATAAGAAACACTTACCTCTAAATTCAGACTTGGTTTCCTTGGGAGATTCCACATGATTTGGTTCATCCAAGATTTGAACTTGTTTTGCTCAACTTCTTTAGGTTTATTAGAAGATTGACTGGATTCAATATTATCATTAGATTTGTCTTTATCTTTTAGATCTGATCTAATCTTAGGTTTCTTTATATACATGTTAATTAGATGACCAAGACCAGTCTTATCATAATTTGTGTATTGACATAGAATCATCAAGCTTTTCTCTACTAGAATAAATCTTCTCAAGCTGTTGCATGCACTATGTTAATTCACCTTTCACAATAGTATTGTACTTATGGAGTTTTTCATGATCTTCTTTCAATGTTTCAAACTCAAATGTTTTTTTTGCTAGACTTGCTCTCAGATCTGCATTTTTAGTCTTCAAATTAGATTCAACTTTGCTAGGATCATTTCTCAAAGTCAACTTCATATTTTTAATCTTCAACTCATTCTTCAAGACCTTGTGCTCTATCTTCAACTTTGAATAATCATCGTCACTAGTTCTAGATTTAGTAGATTCAAGCTTGGATTTGAGATGTTCAATCTTTTCCTTCAATCGACCAATGTATACTTTGGAGTCTTCATATCTATCCTTCAACTTATCACTTCCTTTAATAAGGAGATACATTTTTTCAAGAGCTTCTTCAAGGTTCTTCATCAACTATTCCACATCCATAGGGATCTTACTTAAGCTGTTAAGCCTCTTCAAAGTAACTATGCTCTAATACCAATTATTAGAAATAGGGATTTTTGGGGGGGGAGGGGGGGGTGAATCAATAATCTAAAAACTTTAGTCACCAACTGGATATTATTACTTACTTTAAACCATGCATAAAAAAACAATAAAGTAATGCTTAATAGTAATAGTAATAATGCACAAAGATAACTCATAATAGCATATTTTGTTAACTAGGGAAACCCTAGCCAAGGGAAAACCCCAGTGGGGATGATACCCACTAGATAATATACTAATATATAAGTTCCTTATTAGAGGATGGACCCTATTAGGAGTCAATGAGAAAATTCAGTATAAGTAGTCCCTATTAGGAGACTCTGAATCCCTATCAAGAGATTCCAACCTTATTAGGAGTTGTAGTACAATGTATGCAAGAAGAGCCCACTGCCCAAACATGCAATTTCAACTACAAGAAGAGCTCGCTACTCAAACAAGTAATTTACTATTATCTTTCTTCTTTTACTGATCTCTGATCCTCAACTCAATCTTGGATCACCAAATAGCTCATATAAAACTTTGCATATATTGCTTTCACAGTAAGTTCACACATCACAATTACACTGCTTATCACAAAATTTTCTTTGCATAAATACCATGCCTTTACATGAATTGCTACTAGGTTGGCTAAGACTAGAATCCACTTTCCCAACATAGAATAAACATCTAGGATGTTGGCCCTAATTGGACAAGTAATTATTTTGTAAACAAAATAATCCTTTCCTTCAATTCAGATGTCTTGTTTTGCTTCAAACATGATTATCTCAATTTTGTATAGTCTGTACTGACTTTCAAGGTTATACAACATGTATAATATCTCCAAGTAACTTTACTAGTAATAATATTACATTAGCAACAAGTTATAAACAAAAGAATCGACTACTATAAACCAAATTCTATACTTAGCAATTTCTTGATTACCAAACACTAAGTATCTTTATTTCTAAGGTTTCCTGTGAACATGTACATCACATGTTGCCATAAATGACAAAAATTACATATCACCATTAGCTAATTGTCAACAGTTTCAAACCATCAACAAAATATACATCCTTAGTGTTAGTCTTACCATCAAGAGTTATAGATCCAATACCTTTAACATGGCAAGTTGCATTATTTAGAACTCTGACAATACCTCCATCATGAATTTTGAAGTCAACAAACTTGTTCATATCTCCAGTCATATGATGTGAACAACCATTGTCAATTATCTAATCAGATTTCTTTTCAAACTGTGATACCAAAGCCATTTTCTCTAGACTTTCTTCTTTAATAGCTACAAATCCTATTTCATCATCACTAGGACTTACTGCTTGTTCATCAAAATCACCTTCTTCATTTGCATACAAACAATCTCTATCTCTTCTAGGTTTGAACTTTCCTTTATACTTTTTCTCTCTTATAGGACACTTAGATGCATAATGACCAAACTCATTACAAGTCCAACAAACAAAAGTTTTCTTATCATCCTTTTCTCTTCTTACCAGAAGGACTACTCCTTCTTCTATCTTTCTATCCTCATTAGTTCTACTACTGGTAGCAAAATCTCCTCTGGCACTTGTGCTCCTTGATAACTAGGTTGAATGTTTAGGGCACTAAAAGTTGTTTCTATTTCGGTCAATTCTTCGAATAGTCTAAGTTCATTCTCAACTACTTCAAGTCTCCCAAGTAATGTTTCCTTTGTGAAATCTTTGGTACAAGAGATCAATGACTATATCATTTCAACTACTTGCTTAAATAGTGGTGTTAAGCTCTTCAATATCTTCCAGATCACCTCATCATCTTGCTTGGTTCCTCCTTAAGATCTAATACCTACAATAATTTCTGATATCCTTCCTACATATGTTCTTATAGATTCGTCTTCCATCATTTTAGCATCTTGAAATGCACAAATCCAACTTTGTAGCTCAATTTCTTAGAATGTTCATCACCTTCAAAACTATTTTCTAAAGCTTGCCAAAATATTATGAGAAGTATTAAGTGATTTTACTTGGTTGTACTCAATTTTAGGAATTGTAGATAATAGTGCTTCTATAGCTCTCATGTCTCACATGAAAATTTCTCTCTTTTCCTTGGTAAAAGTTTCCAAAGCACTTTCAACAATAATTGTCTTTTTTGATTTTGTCAAGATCCAATATCCTGGACCCATACAAAACATATGTGTCTTAATATTTTCCTTCCAAGTATCATTTTTTATTCCATTGAACTTTAGACTATCCTTTTTGAATATGTTTTCCATGGATCTTCCAAAGTTGTTAAAATTTATTTTCAAGGACCTGATGCTCTGATACCAATTGTTAGAAACAATAGTCCACCAAGATAACTAGGGGGGGGGGTGTGAATAAGTTATCCAATTAAAACAATTATCAATATTAATTAATCTTAACCATTCAATCAAAGTAAATAGAAACCATAACAAGATGTACATACAAAATTACACCATATTTGTTAACTAAGGAAACTCATTACAAGTCCAAGAAACAAAAGTTTTCTTATCATCCTTTTCTCTTCTTACTAGAAGGACTACTCCTTCTATCTTTCTATCCTCATTAGTTCTACTACTGGTAGCAAAATGTCCTCTGGCACTTGTGCTCTTTGATAAACTATGTCAAATGTTTGGGGCACTAAAGGTTGTTTCTATTCTGGTCAATTCTTCGGATGGTCTAAGTTCATTCTCTACTACTTCAAGTCTCCCAAGGAATGTTTCCTTTATGAAATATTTGGTACAAGAGATCAACAACTATATCATTTGAATTGCTTGCTTAAATAATGGTGTTAAGCTCTTCAATATCTTCCAGATCACCTCATCATCTTGCTTGGTTCCTCCTTAAGATCTAATACCTACAATAATTTCTGATATCCTACCTACATATGTTCTTATAGATTCATCTTCCATCATTTTAGCATCTTGAAATGCACAAATCCAACTTTTTAGCCTCAATTTCTTAGAATGTTCATCACCTTCAAAACTATTTTCTAAAGCTTTCCAAATCTTATGAGAAGTATTAAGTGATTTTACTTGGTTGTACTCAATTTGAGGAATTGCAGATAATAGTGCTTCTCTAGCTGTCATGTTGCATATGAAAATTTCTCTCTTTTCCTCGATATAAGTTTCCAAAGCACTTTCAACAATAATTGTATTTTTTGATTTTGTTAAAATACAATATCCTAGACCCATACACAACATATGTGTCTTAATATTTTCCTTCCAACTATCATTTTATGTTCCATTGAACTTCAGACTATCCTTTCTGAATATGTTTGGCACAGATCTCCCAAAGTTGTTAAAATTTATCTTCAAGGACCTGATTCTTTGATACCAATTGTTAGAAACAATAGTCCACCAAGATAACTAGTGGGAGGGGGGGATGTGAATAAGTTATCCAATTAAAACAATTATCAATCTTAATTAATCTTAACCATTCAATCAAAGTAAATAGAAACCATAACAAGATGCATATACAAAATTACGTCATATTTGTTAACTAAGGAAACCCTTGATTAGAGAGAAAACTTTTATAGGAATGATGCCCACAAGATGATGTACTAATATAAATATTACTTGTTAGAGGATGGACCCTATTAGGAGTCTATTACAACATTTAGTACATATGAGCCCCTATTAGGAGACTTTGAATCCCTTCTAGGAGAATCCAACTCTATTAGGAGTTGTGCCAATCCTATTAGGAGTTGTGCCAGTCCTATTAGGAGTTGTAGAAGGAAGAAGGATCCACTATCCAAATAGCTTCTAGGTCAAGACCATTGAACTCACTATCCAACTAATCTCTCAACTATTCCTTGTAAAATAATTTTCTATACTGTACTTTAACCTTTTTCCTCTATCAACTAGATCAATCACTGTCAAACCTTGTAGACCAAGTCATGAACCTCAACTCCAAATATCAAACCTCAAATCTCACAATAAAATCTTGACAACAAAGTTCCCTCCAACTTTTCTCTAGTCTACTAATCTTCACATTCTACTCTTCATGCTTCTTCCAATCATTCATTCATTAAATTCATGGTAAAGGAAAATGTCCTTCCTTTATACCAAATCCATAAAATAATTCCATGATTTGACTATTACACCTTCTCAATTAATTATTATAGGACCTCATTAAGAACATGTTACACTTAGTAGTAACATTAATATTTTTCCTTGTAACTTGAATAACTTTATGTATGTATGAAATCATGATGAGTGAGCTTAGCCACATCATCTCTAGAATGTCTTGTATACATCTTTAATTTTTGCTCTCAGAATATCAATTCGATTAGGAGATATAACAAGTTTACCAGAACATGTTTCTATAAACTCTATCCCTGAACAGTCTTCACCAAAACTTGCCTAACTTCTTCTAGAATTAATTTCTTATGCTTCAAAGGTTAGTTTCATATAACATACACTTAGTAGTATCTCCATTTGACCTCTCTTAGTGAAAATACTCAATGAATATACTAGACACTTAGTAGTATCTCCCTTCAACCTCACTTAGTAAAAATTCTCAATGATCTATTCATACCAACTTGATCTTTACCATTGTTTTTTTGTCAAATACCATGAAAAATTGCTAAGTTGACACCAATGACAACCACAGTCATGAATGTAACATATCATCATGATAATTATCTAATCATGTTTCTATAATATTCATCAATAGAAAAATCATCAAAATTCATCCTTTTAACAACAAGAGGGTTTGGAGAGGGTTTGAAAGTCATTTTCACCCTTGCATTTGGAAGGAAAGACTTTTGGAGTAAGGAAGATGGACTAGCTACCTAGGGAGAAACATTAGGAAAATAAGTGTGTACCTACCAATGATGGGTAGAAAAAGACCACCAATGAGTACATCAAGGAATCCTTTGTGTATTTTATGTTTTTCATTCCTTTTAGTGTTAGATAGGGGTCAGACGGGGCCCATTCGGAGTCCTAGGGGCCAATTAGGGCATCAAAATGCCCCTAGTGTGCTCAAAACACACCCAAGTGTGCACTGAGCGCACTTGGCATGACCAAAACTCTAGGAAAAGGTGAAAACATAGGTGAAATTAGTCAAACATGGTCAACATTGGCCAAAATTAGGTCAAATGTAGGGCAAACCTAGAAGAATGTTGGCAAGGAGTGATGTAAAAGGTCAAAAAGAGGGCAAATGAACTCATAATGACCTAGAATTTGGTGTACATGTTCAAAACCATAGAAAGAGTTCAAAACATAGGTCAACCTAGGAAAACATGGTCAAACATAGTAAAAGATAGTTAAACCTAAGCTAGATGTTGGAGCAAATTGATAAATAGGTAGGTAGAAGGTCAAAAACAAGGTAGATGAACTCAGAATGGCCTAGAATTTGGTAGGTATGCTCAAAACCCTAGAAAGAGTTCAAAAATTAGTCCAAACTAGTCAAACATGTGTAGAATTAGGTAAACTTAGTCAAAACAAGGTTAAAATTGGTCAAACCTAGTTAAATTTGCGTCAAACTCAGGTTAGACTTGGTAGAAAACCACAGAAGGTTGATATTCAACATATGGTTATGTAGGAGGATCTACCTCTATTGTAGACAAGGGAACATAGACATCAAAGCTTTAAATTATGAAATTAGATGATCACCGGCAAGCGGGAGATCATAGTAGGACTTGGGCTTTACCATGTTACATTCATGTCTGAGGTGAGAGGGAATAAGGGGTTGTTGATGATACTGACTGAGAGATGGTGCTTAGAGACTAGTTCATTCCATCTTCCCATGAGAGAGGCCATTGTGACCTTAGAGGATGTATGGTGTATCCTCCAGATTTTGATCCACAAGGAGTTGGCAGTGTATGATCTGACTACTAGGTGGGTAGCATTGCACTGGGTTTTGGGTTGTGGAGATGCAAAGTTATGGATTTGAGATTATGAGATTGGATGGCAACTACTAGTGGTGCGACATGAGTTTCTTATTGTTGTGATCTATTGGGTTGTTGGTGAACTAATGATACCAGATATATGAGGGCATGGGTTCCCTATTGGATGGGGCCAAGTTTTAGAAAGGATGGTTATGGATGGGACCATATTTCCTTGGGGGCCTTGCATGCTTGGGATGCTATACTACTATTTGCATTAGGTAGCATACAAAGGTGAATTGACATTTAGCACTAAAGGTACACTACTGCAGATTTGGGCTTATGAGCATATTGTTAGATTTAGACCTCTTGTGGAGAGGGATCCAGTTGATGATATTCCCTATACATATAGCTATAGGGGGATACTGGCACCGGGACCGCTAGGGTACACCTGGTTCTTAAGACATCAGCTAGATACAATGACATAGTTCATATGGAGACCTTATAGTGATTACCTTGGGTGGGATGATGATGAGGTCCACCTTCTGTACTATAGATAGGAGCACTATCTAATAGGGCTTATAGCGATTGGATACTTGGTGATCAAGACGTACCTGCCAGAGTGAGTACACTAACATTTTGGTGAGATGTAGGATGTGTCGATAGGTCTTGCATTGTTTTCTCGATCAAGGGTAGAGATCAGAGAATGGGAAGCACCAATCAAGACATTAGTAGCCTATGCATAGTTACAAGAGCTGCAACCTAGGTTATGGGGAATAGTAGCAGATGTGTTAGATTCGAGTATGATGATAGCATATGATAGATGGTTTTCTCAACATCAACTGAGGCCTTTGACAAATTTGGTAGTACTGGTACCATGGGTGTGATCGTAGGCAGAGCAAGATGGATAGGAGGATGATGAGGAGGATGCGAGGGGTGATGGTGAGGAGGAGAGAGATGAGGAGGTAGGGGATGATGAGGATGGGAGGATGATGAGGAGGATGGGGATGAGGATGAGGGGGATGGGGATAATGATGATGATGAGGGAGATGATGATGAGGGGGATGATGACATGAGAGATGACAATGAGGAGGGTGGGGACAGTGGGGGTGGGGATGGTAATGGTGGAGATGATGATGAGGGGGGTAGAGGGGAGGACGAAGTTGGGGAGGATGATGAGGGTGATAGATGCTCATACTTGTACAAGAAGGGTTGAGCTAGTTAGAGCTTATGAGGGTGATCCAAGGGCTCTAGAGTTAGCTAGACCAGGTTATAGTAGAGAGGGATGCAACAATAGTTGTGCAGGACTAGGCTGTGGCAGAGAGGGTGCTTCAGGAGTCTCATGACTTCTCTAGCAGGTTTGAGGATCTATCATTTTGAGAGTTGGCTATGATGATGGTGGAAACACATGCAAAGACACAGTACTAGAGGGATCAGTATGAGATGGCAGTGCCACCAGGGTAGAGGGTGGAGATCTATTGGGCATTGAGGTCTCACTCTTGATGGAATCAAAGGACACAAAATTGAGGAGGTGTGATAGGCCCTATGAGGCCACCACAAACAAGCAAGGGGTCATCATCAAGGTTAGATAGAGGCCATGAGACTATAGGTAGCACATGTTGACATAGACACACTCTTGTGTAGAGGGGCTTCTTTTTCTTTTTTTATGCTCTTGCATGGTTCACGCCTATGGGCAATTATTATTGATGTAAACCATGATAATGTACTATGATACTTTTTCAAAACATTTATGAGATGTATCTATATTATGATGACTATATGAGATGGATTATGCACATGTTTATATGCTTTATATGGATGTATTTTTATGCTTTTCTATGCAGTGTTGGTTTATCACATGTTATGCTTAGGAAATTGTATCTTTTTTCACCACATGTTTTTCTCATGAAATGAAATATAAAATGATGTGAGATGAATTCTTATATATGAAAGATTATTTGGACTTTTGACATATGCAACAATGCACATTGAAGGTTTCTTTTTGGTGCATTAGAGTAGAAAAACCATGGTGGTGGTGAATGAGATGGATGATAGAAGATGGAGGAGAGGAGATGAAGACCAGTTAGTATGAGGTGAGGAATTTTTGCTTTCATAAAGTGCACTATATTTCAAAGGGGTTTTATTTTGATTTGGAGAAAAGGAATGCAACACATCATAACCATAAAGGGTTAGAGCACAAATGTAATCCTTTGTGTAAACAACCATGATGGAAATAGAGAATGACCTTATCCTTCCTAAGGTATATATGCATACCCCAGACTCTCAAAGGTACATTCAATGGAAAAAAAACAAAATATGACCATGAACCATCTCGACCACTCTCATATATTAGTTTATATCATCGAGTGGCATAGGAACATGATTGAAGAAAAATAAATCAAAAAATAAATCACTCACTAACAACATGAGCCAATAACTATTCTTGTCCATTATTACTTACTTTTTAGTGTCTTTGGTTTTATGTTAGATTTGTGATGTGATAGGTTTGATTATTGGTTTAGTTGATAGTGACAAGTTGGATTTATGGTTGGTTTGCATTACTTAGATAGTAGGTTAAGGTGTGATTGTCATTAAAGTGTAGTGCTTTGAGTTTCAGTCGGTGAAAGTGCAAGTGTTAAAGAAAAGGGGTGATTATCCATAGTGATAATTTACAAGGTTTATTGAAATTTTTTGGTGGGTTTTGTGATGTTTAGGGTTTTTGAGGATATTTGATATTTTTGTGTTGCTAATTTCTTCAAGACATTATAATTTTTAGGGTTTATTTTAGGTCTTTTTAGGATTTTCAATAAATTTTTAAGGATATTATATGATTTTTATGGTTTTTTGAGGACGTTTTATGATTAGTATGGATTTTTTTAAAACATTTTATGATTTTTATGAATTTTTTCATGACATTTTATGATTTTTAGGCCTTTTTTCATGATCATGTCTAAATTTTTAGAATTTTTTTTCAGGATCATATATGAATTTTTAGGATTTTTGAGGATCATGAGGATTCACAAGTGTTAGCTCCAATTCAATATGTGATAAGTCCAATGGATAACATGTTCTTAGGGGCATGCCCCTAGTTGAAACTCAAACTCAGGCGCTGTGTAGGTAATATGCCCCTAGATAAGATAGACTATGTACAAAGGTCAAAGATAGAGTATGTATAGACTGGTGATTCTTGGATAAGATAATAGTAGAATTAACTAGTTCATTGGCCATGATCAAGTGATCAAGTACTAGGGATGTCTTGTAGGATGCAAGATGTGATTACACAATGATAAGGGGGAAACAATAGATGGAACCCCAATAGATGGAGGAGCAACAATTAATTACATATGGCCCCTGTTTGCCAGGTTTTCACCAGGGTAATTGCCCAAAGCACATGTTTGCCAAGTTTTCAATTTTGGATGGATTTTTTTCTCTTGAGTCATAGTTTCATGCCAAGATGCCTGTTTGCAAGATTTTCATCAAGGCATCTATTTTTCATGACTTTTTCTCATTTTTGCTCCCTTTTTCAAGACTTTTTTCCATTTTTAAATATTTTTTCAAGACTTTTAGACAGAATTAAGTATAGTACTTGCAAAGATGCATGTTGTTGATGGATATGGGTAGTGGTTCACCCTGTGGTGTTGCAAGATTATATACACCAAACCCAAATGCCACAATGACTAAATAGGGTCCTTCCCATTTTGGTTCAAATTTTCTTGGTTTCTTTCTAAGATGTTGGGTCTTGTAGTTCATTTTTAGGACTAGGTCACCACCCTCAAAATGAGGACCTCAAAATTTATTGTTATAGATCCTCTTCAGTCAATTTTGGTAATCTTGTAGGCGTGTCAAGGTGGCTCACCTCCACTCATCTAGCATTTCAAGTTCATGTAGTCTATATATTCTATAGTTTTCATCATCAATAACATCTTGTAAGGATACTCTCAATGGTGGAGTTTCAATCTCAATAGGAAGTATGGTGTTAGTGCCATAGACTATGGGAGCACACACACTTGTTCTATAGGCCCAAAGAGCTGGATTTAGATACAAGTGCTACTCTTGGCCAGATTCATTAACAATCTTTTGGAGGATCTTAGTAATGGTTTTATTAGATTAATCTTCTTGGTCATTTCCTTGTGGATGGTAAATAATATAATATCCATGGTAGATGGATTACTTCTCATAGAGCTTATCAACATCCTTGTTTTGAAATGAACTAACATGATTAGAAATAATAGCCAAAGGGACTCCATAGTGGCATATGATATAGTTTAAGATGAATCTTGAAATATTCTTTTTGGTAGTGAAAGTTAGAGGGATGGTTTCAACCCACTAGGTAAATTATTCAGTTGCTATGATGATGAACTAATGGCCATCAGAGGAAGGAGGAGAAATAACTTAGATAAGATTAGATGCCCACTATGAAAAGAGCCATGGAGATATAACTAGTTGAAGTTCTTATGCTAGTGTGTGGATCAGATTACTATGTATTCGGCACTTATGACATGTTTTGGAAAATCATATGCATCTTGTTCCATGGTGGGATAATGATATCTTTCTCTTACAATTTCTTGGATAGACTCAAACCATTGAAATGGCCTTTGGATATACCTTCACGTACCTCATGTAAGGCAATTTTGGCTTGTTGTGTGTCAAGCCATCTAATAAGGGTTTGGTCAAAGGATATCTTGTAAAGGGTATCACCAATGATGATGTACCTAGTGGCTTATTGGATAAAGGCTCGGCATTCATTCTTGGATAAGTCAAGGGGTGGGATTTGAGCATGTAGGTAGTCGTAAATGTCTTGATACTAGGGAGAATTGGGACCAACAAGTTCACACACAAAATCAGATTGAGAGAGCTCAAATGTTGGAAGAAATTTTTTCTCAATGAGGAACTCACAATGTTCCACATTTGAGACATATCAATCATAGAAGTGATGGTACCCATAGCATCAGCTTGCTTGTTGTGTATTCTTGGGAGCTAATAAAAAGACATAGTAACAAATTTAGATTTGAGAAAATTTGTCATTTGTTTATAAGGCATTAACTTATCATCTTTGGTTTCATAGTCATTGTTGACCTACTGGATGACTAACTAAGAATCACCAAATACTTGTAACTGTTGTATGTTCCATTGGATGGCTAGATTTAATCCAGTTATCATTGCCTCATATTTTGCTATGTTGTTTGTATAGCTAAATGTTATGCAATATGACTTGGGGATGATGTCTCCTTGAGGTGTAACAAGCATGATGCCATCTCTTGAACCATTTCTTGTATGTGAGCCATCAAAGTAAAGTTTCTATTCATTAGCTATTTCCATGTTAAATATGGCTTCATTTGGATAATCTATCAACATAGGATGATCATCTATCATGGGTGCCTCTACTAACTAATCAACTATCACTTTTCCTTTGATTGCCTTTTTGTCCAGATATTCTATGTCAAATTCACTAAGGATTATAACCCATTTGGATAAGCACCCTATGAGAGTGATTTACTTTGAAGATATTTTAATGGGAAATATTAGAGACAAGCATTATTTTTTGATGTAGCATGTAATATCTTATCTTTTGGGTTGCAAAGACAACAACAAGACATGCTTATTAAATAAGTAAGTAGTTTAGCTTATATCCCTCAAGTGTTCTACTAATGTAATAAATGGATCTCTCCCCCTTTTGTTCATCAGTTTGTGCTAAGAGAGCTCCTAATGTTGTTTCTATAGTTGAGATGCACAAAATAAATGGTTTTCTTAGAATAGGAGCCATAAGAACTGGCAAATTTAGAATATATTATTTACGCTATTGAAAAGACTCATTACACTAGTTGTTCCATTAAAAAGATACTCCCTTATGTAATAGATGTTGAAAGGATTTACATTTTTCTACTAGCAATGCAATGAATCTATAGATTGACTATAATCTCCCTTGTAGACTTCTTAATGTTTTTAGATTTTTTGGAGGAGACATTTCAAGTATTTCTTTCACTTTTTTAAGGTCAACCTCAATTCCTCATTGAGAAAAAATAAACCCTAGGAGCTTTCTAGAAATAACTTCAAATACACATTTTTAAGGATTTAACCAGAGTTTATAGCTTTCAATTGTGTTGAAGATTTTTTCTAGGATGCCCAAATTATCACTTCTTCTAGGGGATTTACAAAGTAAGTCATCTACACAAAAGACAAAAGCATAAATGAATTGAAAATGACCTTTTGGGCCCTTATATAGGTTTTGACCTAATTTTTCAAAGTGCTCTGATTGATGTGAAAATCATCCCCGTGGCTAATTTGGCTGCTTTGAACTTGTTTTTAGGATCAAATTTGAAATTTGAGACACTTAAATAGCTCAAAAACACATTTTAAAATTTTGGGACTGACGTGATCAAATGCTTGTGCAGTCCAATTTTTTGATATTTTGCAAATCTTGGAATATTTTCCAATCACACATTTCTCCAAATTTTCCAACTTTTCTAGAAAAGTCAACTCAAGTCAACCTTGGTAAACTTTGGTCAAACTTGGTCTTTTGGACCTCAAAATCACTTCGAATCAACATCAAATTATATTCAGACTCTTCTGATTTGATCTATATTCTTCTTAATCTTTGATCACATCTTTATCTTTGAATATACTACTCTGTATCACTATTCTGGTGTGTCATCTTTTGATTTCACTCCCAAGGGGTAAGGATGATTACATCATTGAATCTTTCAAAACTGGCTTCAACTCAAACACTATGTCCTAATTGCTAGGGGTATCTTATCACTCGAAGCATCTTTGTTCCCTCTATTTGGAATCTATGTCATTTATGTCATCTTTTTATCAGCTGATTACATTTATAACATTCCATATCATAATTTAATAGATAGGTATCGGGACAGTCTAACCCTGACTCCTAAGGATCAAGCCTCATTTTAGTGATGATTCTATGATGCATGATTGGATCTTGTAATATTTTATGGACTAGTATTTAGGTGTTCTATCTGGACTCTGGAGAATTAATCTCTATTTTGGAGATAATTCTAAATTCTTTCTTAGGATTAGGCTTCATTTTGGAGATTATTCTAATTCTTGCTAAGAATTAAGCTCCATTTTGGAAATAATTCTACTCTTGTTTTCAATCACTATTTAATGGATAGGCATGAGAACAGTCTAACCCTGAATCTTGAGAATTAAGCCTTGTTCTAGCAATAATGATTAATCTTGTCAATTTCTAATGGATAGGTATCAAGGCAATCTAACCTTGACTCCTAAGAATTGAATCTCATTCCAGAAACAATTCTGTAAAGATTGATAATCTTTGTTCTTTCATATCGATATGTAGGTGTTCTATCTAGATTCCTTAAGGCTAAGCTTCATTCAGGAGATAACCTTGAAAAGCTCATCAGGTCTTTGTGTCATCAATCTCAGAACCAATCTCATTTCTTAGTCTATATTCTCAGACTTTCGATTTCTTTGAATCAATGTGTTGCTTTCACATTCATTCAAAGAGGGGAAAATGTAATACCCCTAAATTGGCACATTTCCATTGTAAACCAATTTTGATCTATTGATCTTACTCAAAGTCCTATTGTACTAGGCAATTTTGATTTCAACAATCTCTACTTGACGTAAGTGTCAAATGTAGAAAATCATTAATCTGAATCAATCACATACTTAGTTCCTAAATCAAAATTGAATTAGCTAAATTAAACCTATTAATTAAGTTTAATTTAATTGCAAGTCCTAGTACTATAATTAAATTGAATTTATCCCTTTAGCTAAATACATATGAGGAATTAAATGTATTTGATTTAATTAAATATCCTCATTACAATTATTGAATTTAGTTATTCAATTAATTATATTATTCATTTTTGAGGTCATATTTAACCTTTTGAATCAAATATCTTCTATTATTCTCCCTCTTTAGTTAAAAAATAGAAACACAGAGTGAACTGGAATTAGAAAGAGAATGAGATTGGTTAACTCCTCATCATACTCAAAAGTGACTAGTTAACTCCCTTTTCACAAGGGAATCTTCTATTCTGACTAAATCTCATCTTCAATCTCGACCGTTCATTCAAGTTGATCTCAACCATTGATCAAATTCTTGGATTCTATTTAAGAAACCCTCAATCTCTCATTTTGACATATACACATGTGAATAGTATCGAACTAATGCCAAATTGTTGACTCAATTACATTTTCATTTATATCTTATTTACTTTCATAGTGCTTTGTCATATAGATTAATCTTGCATACTTTTTTCTTAAAATTTTACATCATTTAGATTAAAAATCCTTTGTACTAGATGGTCTAGTTGCTGGTCTCTCAAATTTGAGAGTGGACAACAAAATCCAATTAGTTAGAAGGCAATACATCAGTTTGTTGGGTTATTTTGGATGGACAATCTCATGTTCATTCTAGGATGATTCTATCATATAATGATCATGTTGAAGTGTGGTTAATTTATAGGCCATAATTAGCACTCACAATCATCATCAATCCTTTAGACATTGCTACATCCTTTAGTACCTTATCAACAATCATTAAATTAATGTCATGTGTCCTTAGCATGCTATCATTTTCATCGATTTGATACTTGGTATTGTCATGTCCCTCAATTCCTTGTCATCATTTGTCATCAACTTGTTCATCGACATTATTGAGTCCTTAAATGTTTGATTACATCCTTATCTTATCAATTTAATGGCATTGATAAAGTCTATTGATGTTATTATGATCAATTTTGTCAATCAATTTCAATCAAACCTATGGAATTTGCAGATTCCATTAAATATCATATGTCATCAATCCTTGTCATGTGTCCATAACAGGTCATCAATTTCTTCCAATCATCTAGCATTATTAATTTCATCAATTTGACCATTACTTTGATCCTATCCAATTTCATCACATATGATCTATATTTTATACCATAATCCTTTAATATGGTTATCCTACATTTAATTCATCATTTTGGCCAATCATTTTACAAATTTTTGTTATAGGGATAAATAACCCATGGTTTATTCCTATGTCTTAATCATTTAATTTCATCCCCTCTTATTAATTATTCTTCTTTACTAACTCTCACAATTAACTAATGTTTATTAATTAATTATTTTATTTTCTCCAATTATAAGAATGACATATTTTCCAAATATTCTAATCCCTAATTTCCCAATTTCTAATTTCCATTTTAGAGGGAATTATGAGTTTTTAAAATTTAAATTTATAACTCTTATATTTTCCCACTAATTGTGCTTCCACTTCCTATTTTATAGATTTTACTCTTTCACCTTCCTTTTTTCCAAATCTTACACTTTCCATTCCTTTTCTTACACCTTCCCTTTTATTTTCCACTTCTTCCACTTAATGTGCTTACATCTTTCTATTCATGCCTCTTACAATTTTTCATAATATTCCATTTTATGACTTATTTTCTTATTTAAATCTTTTAATCATGGAAGTTTTCCAATTTGTGCAATTTAACTATGACAATTTTCTAATTGCATACTTCATTTCTAATTCTTGCATTTTTGGATCCCAAATCCTATAAACTGAGTCTCTTTTCACAATTTTTGCTAATTACGTTCTCCTAGTGTTCTTGTTATCTTGTTATTTTTTCATCATCATATCATTATCATCTTACTATCATTTTCAAGTGCATTTTGTCAAGGAAAAGAGCTACATTAACTTCAAATCTTTGAGAAGAAAGGAGAGCATAGGAGCTCCATTTGAATGGGGTTTCTTTTTTTAATCTTCTTTGATTTCAAATGGCTTTTATGTTAGGTTAGGATTGTTTGCATAGTTTATAATATTTGTGGTTCTCTCTTATTATGCATTCTTCTAAACCATTTTCTAGTCCTATATGTGGTGAACTGATCTAAACATACATTTCTAATTCACTTCTTTTTATTTTGTAGTTGCAAGGAGAAGGGTTGAAGCACTCTTGGAGTCTAACATTGTTCATTCATGCATTTTATCACTTTTGGATCTAAAATAAACAAGTTCAAATACTTTAATTAGGAGGTGAATAAATATCAAATCATTTTATCTAGCCTAATTAGGAGGATCAATGAACAAAAAAATTTCATATGCTCTCAAATTTTCCTTTCTTAATGTGTAAATGAACAATAAATCTCATATAGTTGAAGTAGGAGGATCAAAGAACTCTACGATTCTCACTTAAATTTAATTAGGAAGAAAAAGAACAAATTGTGTTATATGCCACATTTCCTTCCATATTGGATGAAGAACTATGTGTTAGTTTAAAACACTCATGTTTTCATATTATTAATTAGAAAATACTTGGTTTGGTGCTTGAAATGAACATTTTCTTCTAGGTATTTTGTGTTTGTTATCATTTTTAATTCCAAATGGTTATACATGTGTATCCTCTCCCCTCACCTTTATGGAACTTGGGTGAAGAGAAATTTGTCTAGTTATTTTAGAATAGTTTTCTGGTGTTATTAATGGTCTCTTTGTAGCTTGTAATGATTATGGGAGGAAGATCAATGCTCCAAACTACTAATGAATTTGATGTAGGATGTTGTTTGAAGAGCTTATGTGTTTTCCTTAAAACCAATGTGTATTTCATTTATTAGATTGGAAATTACTTTGTTGGGCTTAAAATGCACATTTTTTATTCTTCTTGGTGTGGCTACATTTTCTAGAACCCAAAGGTTTATACAAAGGTATCCTCTCCCCTTGGCTTCATAGATCTTGGGTGTAAGAGAAATACATGTGATTCTTTTAGAGAATCCTTCCTTGGACCAAGGTATTTAATATTGGGTACCCCAAGGGATGACTTCAAGGCAATAACTGGCCAAAATTAGATCGCCACTCTAACCACTATGTAAAGGATTGATTGTGAGTAATATCCAGCCAATGATATGGTTGGGTGATAGCTCTTCTCCAGTACCATTAGAGATGCATAACACCCTAGTTCTTAGTGTTGGGAGATCTCCTATAGGATTTTATCATCCACCTACTAAATATAGTGTCACATACTCAAAACCATATGTTAGTGGCCAAAAATCTTCTATCTACCAGCTAAAGGGGTAACTCATTCCTATGAAGAAATCCCACATACTCATGGTCCTTTTCTAGTCATCTTATTACTTTAATAATGAAGGATTGGACATCCTTTCACACTAATTCCATGGTAAAAAAACATCATGTGTTTAACTTAACATAGTATACTGACTTCATTTAATTTGTCAACCCAGAAGCATAAACTTGAGTGGATGACTGCAAAGTCTATGCTCTAATTCTCCTTCAATTCATTACAACTAATGCAAAGGAAATGCTGAAGGAGTTCTATCCTAAAAATTGAAACAACAACTTAACTTAAAGCTTGAAAGTAATGCTACAATAGTAAACCTATCTATTCAACTATGCTATAGGAATAATTCATTGATTCTATTATCAATGGCTGCAAGAGCAACATAATTCTATCTTGCAAGGAAGCAAACAAAGAAATGAAATCTATTCTAATGGAATAGTTCACTCACCAAGTGGGCCCCCTTGGATGAGTGAACATAAAATACAATCAAGTTAAGAGAAATAAACTTGAACTTCTCATTCTATTCATTCATGGTGAAGGGATTACACTTGACTAAAAACTCTATGTAGTGCCTACCCCTAGTTCACATTTTGTTTTCATTACCAAACTCTTTTAGGCTAGTTTTATACTTGATGTTTAGTAGCATTACTTTCAGATTATCAGATATTGCTTTATATTCAATTTATTATATAGTGAGATTATTTGGTACTCTATATTTCATGTATGTATGATGATTATTCAGTGTTTTCAATTATTGATGATGATTAGTTAGATGGTTTATTATCACATCTGTCTTTTTATGGATACTTACCCCATACTGCATGTGTATGGTGTGCGTGTTTGTTTTCTTTATGTATAGTGTTTCTGATGTGGTTAAGGAAGGGAGTCGTAGTCACCTGCTAGTCGAGATCTACACGATGCACCACTTCCTGCCATTACCTGTTTAGCTTAGTATATTGTGTCTATACATGCATGGATTTTATGCAGGTTGCAGGTACCGGGTATTGACTTCCCTGAATTGCTAGGATGAGCGTACCCTATCGCATTATCTCAATGGTAAGAGAGGGGAGATAAATCTTAAGTCCAAATCCTAAGCCCTTTTTATCCATTTGTCCTAATTGATAATTAGGACAAGTATCCGAGTTGAGTACCCTCCGAATGCGTCAGATGACGTTAATTCGTGATTATAACCCTTTGTTTGATTTAGTATATGTTTTGTTATGATGGGTTTTTATATGTTATCTTTATGAGTCTTTTGTGTATTTTTTATTAATTAAGTCTAATTAAAAGATTAATTAATGATTTAATTTAATGGAAAATTAATATGATATTTTAATATTTAAATTAATTGAGAAATTAATAAATAAAAAGAATTGAATTTGGAGATAAAAGTTTGAGGATAAATTTAGAACGTGATAATATTTATTTAATTTAATAATAATATATTTAGAGTTCATTTAAAAATAAATGCTAAATATTATTGTTATTTAAGTTAATTAAATATTTTATCAATTAAATCTCTAAAAAAAGGAATTAAAAGTAAAAGATATTAAATTATTAAAGTTTCTAGATCGCATGATGCAAGCATGAGTTGAAAATAAAAAAAACTATTAAAAGATTAAAAAAAGTGAAAATAATAATGTTGTTTTAATAAAGTGCGCATGGGTTTAAAAGTAATAAAGATTAAAAATAGAAGTCAAGTGGAATATTAAATAAAGTTATTTAATAATTCATTCAATGTGCATTAAAAAGATAAAGCAAAGATTAATACAAGTTAATTTTAGAGTTAACTCAGTTGAGCAAAGAGTCCTCTTGGGTGAACGCACAATTAGTGCCTCGATTTGAGGAGAAAACTCCTTATTACAACTTGGGGGTTCATTTTCAAGGGACCGGGAATTTTGGAGACAAGAATTTTGGGGGAGAACTTTGGAAGCAAATTTCAGAAGGAGAATTCTAGGAAAGATTTTCAGAAGAAAGTTATTGAAGAGGAGCGCGTTCTCTTATAGTTTTTGGGGATTGCGTATTAGCATTAGGTTCAGGTAGGGTCTAGTATCTTGACCTCTAATTGATTTAAGGAATTTAATATGTTTGTCTACTTCGTGATTGTAAGAACTTGTCTTCTCAAATGTGTGAATTATTCGTTCTAGATCTGTTGCTATTCGATTTCATCTGTAAATCTAGATTGGAAAATTAATTAGAAAACCTCATTCGTAGGTAAGAAAGGGAATTTGGATTAAATCAAGTTTTGGGTTGAATTAAAATTGAATTGAGAAATTTAATTTGAAAAAAAGTTTGATCTTGGAAATGAAAATCTTAGAATGAAGATTTGATTGGTTTGATTTATTTTCCTATCAGATTAAATTGTAATCTTTTATAAAAAAAAAAAAAAATAACAAAATTATTATTATTGGAGAAGCTTTGAATTGTTATTTAAATAAATAAGAATCGTTTTATAATTAAAAATAATAATAATAAAATAAAATAATGTATATTTGGGGGGGGGGGGAAGGAATTACCCCGTACCCCACCCCCATTGCCGCAGCTCTGCGCGACAGTACCTACATCGCAGGTACTCCGATGTCAGGTACCAAGTACTTGCGCTGTAGGCCCTGCGACCGTAGGACTGCGGCAGGCCGTAGGTAGCCGTTTGTTAAGCCGACGAGCTTATTAAAAATACACATTTTTAAAAATATATATTTGATTTTTAATTAATATTTAAATTAATGTTATTTATAAATTTTTTTTATAATTATTTAAAATTTTTATTAATACATTTTAATATGTTTTAATAATAATCTTTATTAACATTTAATAATTAAATATTAATGCATTTAATATAGTTTTTGTAAGTATTAATTTATTAATAATTTTTGGTTAAATATTAATAAATTAATTATTAATGAAGATATTAAAATAAGTAATTAGAACAGTAATTATTGATTAATTTAATTAAAATTAGGTTAATTAAAGTTAATTAATAATGGATATTATTTGATTAAATTGTAGATTTAGATTATTGATTTAATGGAAGTTATTATAGAAATGGGTTAATCGTAAGGGGTAGTTGTAAAAACTTAGTTACTTGAAATAGACGTTAAACTGAAACATAAACCTTACTTTAACTCAACAATATATTATCGTTCAGACCCAACTGTGTGATGACTCTATTTTTCTATGAGGTTATTTTGTTGTCTATGTTTTGAGGTTTTGGAGTTTGTTCTAGTATTGACTAGTTTAGGTTGTTACTAGAGGCTTGGGGTTGTGAATGTGATGTTATGATGATTTGGTCTCGATCTTTCTTAACCCGACCATGGTAATGTGATGGAGTGCTCTATGATATGGATGTTTTTACTAGTTGTTATTGTTTTCCAGTTTCCTTCTGTGAAGCTGAGGTGTATGTATTTGAGTTACCTGACTTAACCATTTTTGAGTCATCGATCAGTTATACCTAGGTTGCTTTCCAATTGCCTTGATGGGATTGAAGTGTTTTGCTATGCTCTTGATGATGTCATGTTGTGACATGTTTGACTTGACCATTTTGGAGTCTTCGATCAGTTTTGTGTTCTATTATTGGGATTCTTTTTGGTTGCTCATTGGAGAACCATTGGATATTGTGATTTATTATTGATGCCTTCGGATGCTGATAGAGATTTGTTGTGATCATTATGTTTATTATTTGATGCTATTCAGTTGCTCATGGAGAACTGACGTGATGATTGTGGATTTTATTATGATTCATTGATTTGTGATTTCATGAGCCTACAGTAGGTTATCTATGTGTAGTGTTGGGAAGTGGCTTGCAATGGGGGTCGGGGCCCTAAGAGGCTACCTGGAGAAACCCATTGTAAGTTGTTTTAATAAGTGAAAACATCTCACCTAAATACTGACTTAAATGAACCTAATAAGATAACTGTATGTTCTCTCCCATGCCTTGAGTGCTAGTACATACTAGGATGGGGTAGAGAGAATGCTTGGTTACAAACTTGCATTCCGTAGTATGCCTCGTCAGTACGAGAGGATACTAGTGGCCGCAGGATCACAGGGGAACCGAGATTCCTAAGGGATTGCTTAGGTAACTTCCGACATGACTTTTGCGATGACACTTTCCCACTTGCAGAGTAAGTTTTCTACGTGTCTTTGTTGTGCCTCTGGGTCTAGATGTCTATCTATGTTTGAACCTTTGAGCTAGTGTACTTTTAGGATTTCTTGGACTTAGAGAGTACTTGTGTTATGTGATTTGATATCCTGTTTGGGACTTGAGACTATCTCCTCAGCGCAGTGGGAGTGGGCCATTTAGGTTCCACACGATCGGGTGGTAGTGCTTTTTACTCTTACCATTGAGATCCATCCATGGTCACCGTGGCTGGAGCTTTCTTGGTTGGCATTTACTTTCATTCTGTTCATGGATTATTATGATGGATGGTTAGATTTTATGATGGATGTTATATCATTATGGATGTATGGATGTATCATGTATACTATTAGTTTCATTTATTTTACTGTACTTTGTATCATGGATTCGAGGATGATGTATCTTTATTTTTATATATGTATATTCTTTTAAGCCTTTCATACCCTATGACATGTACAAAGGATGATTGAGCATTCCGAATTAATTTGCCAAGAGGAATTCAGAAAAAAATGTATATTATGGACATTGGACTTTCTGATTATTCTTTCATAAGTATGTGGTAGTTGTTAGACTTAGAATTAATTAAATTTAAATGTGACTCAATGTCTTGGGATCCTTAAGGAATGTAACCTGTTATGTATGTTTGTTGATGATTACATGTTATTACTTCTGCTACTATGTGTTTGATGTGTATGTTATACTTTCTTACTTTTAAAAAAAAATGTTTAGCAAACTTAGTAAAAACTTTAGGTTAATTCTTTTGGGTCCCTTGGTGGGGCGTTACACTCTATCACACTTGACGGCTATGAAAATCAATTTATCTTTTTCTTTTCAAAAAACTCCCCTTAAAGCTACAATAGACGTTATTTAAAAGGAAACTATAACTACTCCGTAACTCTACAATCACTTCATTAATGAGGATCAATTACAAACTCATAAAGTTTGAAATAGAATCACCATTGCCATGAATAAATCCTCTAGGAATATAGCAGGTTATGGAAGCTACATTTGTGATGGGGACACAACCCAAGAACATAATGGACACAACAGAAAAGGGAAATTGTATTAACTGAGAAAATAAGCTAGTACAAATAATATAGAGAAAATAAACTTCAAAACATGCCCTAAGGGCTTACAATAGCATAAATCTGGAGATAATTTCTCCTGTCAGTACCTCCTCTCAAACTCCACTCCGAACTGCCTTTTACAATGCTAGGAATCTCCTTAAATAGACCCCAGAGGGTTAAGGACTAGGAATACATTCTAGAAAGTTCTAGTAGGCATCCACCGACCAAATAGAAGGCTCCAGAAGTTGCATTAGAAGTCGGCACAAATTTAGAAGAATCCAGAAACGGTAACCAAACTTTCGGGAGGCATAACTTTTGAACCGTAGCTCCGATTGACGAATCGTTTACATTTTTGAAAAGCTCTCAAAGCGCTCTATGGCCCTATGGAAAATATTTACTTGTCCCCCATTTTTCATCCCTTTTCAAGGTCATTTAATGCCCCTAACCTGACTTTGAAGCATTCTTAGGAGGTCTCCAAAATTTGAAAAACTGTAATAACTTTGAAACCGTGGGGCCTTTTGACCTGATTCTTTTTCTGGAACGCTCTAAATCACAATTACATTCATTTGGCCAATTTACACCTCCTAGTTCACCGAAATGATGGCCTAATTACATGCTCCTATTTTTTTGAGATTTTCTAGCACACTGATAGTGGAACTGTGAGAGTTGGAACCTTTATTTGACCCAAATGGGTATCCAAAAATGAAAAAAAATGAAACAAAAACTAAGTATAAGTATATTTTTTTGGGTGACACAGGATTGCCCTTATACCTCTGGATGCTTCTGCATCAGACACCCAGGGTAGATTGAAAAGTGACCCTGTCACTTTACGAATGGTAGAGGAAATCCCAAATGGGAAACCTCAGCTGCTGAAATCCAAGTTGAGTCCTCGATCAGTCATCCTTTCCATTTGACCAAATACTCTTCATACTACCTGTTTTTGGTACTCCTAACCACACGATGATCTAGAATGTCTTCTATCTCCTCCTTCTTAGAAGCAGGAATTGGACATGGCTCTAACACCAGCTCCTCATCTACACCATCATCATGATACTCTGTTAAATCTGCAATGTTGAAAATGGGAGAAATGTGAATACCATCTGGCAACTCCACCTCATATGCATTTCCTGAGTCATGTTTCTTCAAAATTTTGTAGGCGCCAAATTTCTTCATTTTCAGCTTGTTGTAAGTACCAGCTGGAAATCTTTCTTTTCGTAAGTGCACCATGACTAGATCCCCTACTTGGAATTCCTTATGTCTTCTCCTTTGATTAGCCCTAGCTTTATACTCTAGATTCATCTTGGTAATGTGTGCCTAAACCTCCTCATGTAGATGCTTGATATGTTCAGCAAATTCTTCTGCTTCAGCACTTGTCCTTTCCCCTTGTTCTATCTTCCTCAATTCTGGTGCAGTCCTTGGGCTATTCCCATATACAATTTGGAATGGTGATTTTCTAGTACTCCTATTTATAGAGTTATTATAAGCAAACTCTGCCTGTGGTAGAATCAAATCCCATCCCTTGGGCTTATCCCTAACTAAACATCTCAACAAATTGCCCAGACTTCTATTTACCACTTCTGTTTGGCTGTCAGTTTGTGGGTGATGCGTGGAACTGAATTTCAAGGCTGTTCTCAACTTTTTCCACAATGTCCTCTAGAAATACCCCACAAATTTAGTACCTCTGTTAGAAACTATACTCCTTGGAAGACCATGTAGTCTTACCACCTCTTTGAAAAACAAGTCTACAATATGGACAACATCATGAGTTTTGTGGCATGGAATGAAATGTGCCATTTTGGAGAACCTATCAACCACCATGAATACTGAGTCATTACCCCTTTGTGTCCTTGGCAATCGAAGAACAAAATCCATACTTATGTCCTCCCATGGCCTTGATGGAATAGGTAATGGCTGATATAGGCCAGTATTGTGACTAAACCCCTTGGCAACTTAACAAACCTGGCAACTCTGTACAAACTTCTTCACATCCTATGAAATTTGAGGCCAAAAATAATGTTCTCTAAGAATGGCAATGGTCTTATCTCGACCAAAATGTCTTGCCATCCCTCCACTATGTTTCTCCTTAATCAGATTTTCCCTCATGGAACTTCTTGGAATGCACAATTGACTACCCTTGAACAACATGCCATCCTGAATCAAATAGTCTAACCACTTGGTTCTATCTACAGCAATAGGTTCTTTACAAGCTTTCCATGCTTTAGCAAAATCAAGATCCTTGGGGTACAAATTCTTGAGTTCATCAAACCCAACTACTTCAACTTGTATTACTGTAAGCAACAACTGTCTCCTACTTAGTGCATCTGCAACCCTGTTAGATTTTCCACTTCTATGCTTCAACACAAATGTATAGCTCTGCAAGAACTCTACCTGCTTCATATGCCTCTGATTCAATTTACCTTGGCTATTTAGGTACTGTAATGCTTGATGATCAGTATACAAAACAAATTCCTTTGGCAATAAATAATGCCACCATTTCTTTAAGGCCTGAACTATAGCATAGAACTCTTGATCATAAACATAATACTTCTTCTTTGCATCATTCAATTTTTTCACTAAAATATGCAATAGGCTTACCTTCTCAGCTTAATACAGCCCCAATAGCACTACCACTAGCATCACAATCCACCTGGAACACTTTTCTAAAATCTCGAAGTGCCAACATAGGCTGTTCTGTCACCTTCTTCTTTAGCAATTCAAAACTTCTCGTAGCTACTGTAGTCTATTTGAACTCTTTTCTATCCCCTCTTATTGTATCAGTTAGGGGTGCACATATGCCATTGAAATTCTTAATAAACTTCTTGTAGAAACTAACCAGACCATGAAATGATCTTACCTCAGTAGAAAACCTTGGAGTAGGCCATTCCAAGATGGCTTTTACCTTCTCTGGATCCATTTTGAGACCTTCAGGTGATATAACAAACCCTAAATAGACTAACTCCCTTTTTGTAAAGATACACTTCTTCAGATTAATTAACAGTTTCTCTTCCCTTAGCCTTTCAAGGACACTACAAATATGCAGTAAATGTTCTTCCAAAATCTTGCTGAAAATTAAAATATCATCCAAATAGACAATAACAAATTTTCCCAAGAACTTCTTAAGTACCTCATTCATGAGCCGCATGAAGGTGCTTGGGGCATTCGTCAATCCAAAGGGCATGACTAGCCACTCATAAAGACCCTCCTTGGTCTTGAAGGCTATTTTCCACTCATCTCCTTCTCGAATCTGTATCTGGTGATAACCACTCTTCACATCTATCTTTGTGAAGTACTAAGCTCCACTCAAGCAGTCCATAAGATCATCCATCCTTGGCAAAGGAAACTGGTACTTGATGGTTATCTTATTTAAAGCTCGAGAATTTGTACACATCCTCCACTCTCCATCCTTCTTTGGTGCGAGTAGTGTAGGTACTGCACATGGACTCAGGCTCTCTCGAATCAAGCCTTTCCTCAACAGCTCCTGAACCTGTCTATTTAGCTCCTCTATTTCAGTAGGAGTCATCTTGTGAGCAGCCTTGTTAGGCAAACTAGCTCCTGGAATCAGATCTATCTGATGACTGATTTGCCTTACTGGTGGCAATCCATCTGAAACATTATCAAAGATAATATCTCCAAATTCCTCTAGTAAATCTGAAACTTCAAGTGGTATTTCACTACTACCTTCTTTATCTTTCCTAGGAATCAAAGCATAGCACATATGCTGATGTTTCATGCCATCTAAAAACTTCCTTCCATCAACAAGACAAATCCTAGCACTGCTACATACCTTTTCACCTTCCTTTTTCATGGGCTTCAATTTGTGGCGAACTCCATCCTTTATCAGAGAGTATGTGTTTGCATGTCCATCATGTACTACATGTCTATCAAACTACCATGGTCTACCCAACAATAGATGGCAAACATCCATCGAAATAACATCACAAAGAACTTCATCATGGTAACTCCCAATTTTGAATTTCACTAAACATTGTTCACTTACCAGGACCTTATGATCATCTTTTACCCAAGCAATCCGATAGGGTTGGGGATTTTTCTCCCTCTTGAGCTTCAGCTTAGATACCATCTCTTCTGATACCAAGTTATCAGTGCTACCACCATCAATGATCATGTCACAACACTTATCCTCACACTTGCATCTGGTACGGAACAAACTCCTCCGTTGTCCTAGTTCAATCTCACCACTTAGTAGGACTCTTTCATTTACCAAGGTCTCTCCTCTTTTTGCATCCTCTGAATGTGATGATTGTGCATCCTCATCCACATGAGCAACCCTAGCTTGGCCCTCACCTCTCCTATCTGTCCTTCCTTGTCGTTGAGGGCATTCAAAGGCACGATGACCTTCTTCATTGCAATGGAAATAGGTACCACGAAAGCCTCTTCTTCCTTGTCCATGTCCTCTACCTCTTCCTCTCTGATTTCCAAAGTCTTGATCATGGGAGCGGTTGAAACCCTCATTCCTCTAGTTCCTACTAGTACCCACATCTTCATTTTTCTTTTGGGTTTCATTGCAGCCTCCAGATGATCTACCGCTTCCCCTTCCTCCTTGACTGCGCCCTCTTTGTATTCCTTCAAACCTTTTATTCAGCTTCTCTTCCACTCATAGGGCAAACTGGTATGCCTCTTCCACGCTGGTCATTCTTACTAGACTTAATTCCTCCTGGATGCTAGGTCGTAACCCACTGATATAACGAGCAACCTTCTCCTTATTTGCTTCTGCATGCCTCACTCTAAATCAAGAGTCGATAAAATTCCTCTGTATATTCTTGGACTGATCTTCCTGCTTGCTTTAACCCATGCATCTTCTTAAACAAATCAAGCTCATAGTCCACAGGAATGAACTGCTTCTTCAATTTGTCCACCATGTGATCCCATCTTGTGATCTTCTCCTTTCTTCTTTTGTTTCTTTCTAATTGAACCTCTTGCCACCAAATTTTGGCATGGCCTTTCAGTTTGGCCTTTGCAAACTTAACCCTATCTGGGTCCCTGATATCCTCATACTCAAAGTATTCTTTCAGTTCATTGATCCAATCGATCAACTCATCTGGTTTTAGATTTCCTGAAAATACACCCACTTCAATTGTGGGTCTTTTCCCAAACTTAGTAATGGCCCTAAAAAGCCTTTCCTCTGCATGATTTAGAACTTCCTCATCAAATTCCCCTTCTGGTTCCATTACTTCTTCTTCATTATCATCCTCACTGTCGTCACCTGCGGCAATATTTGCTCCTCTATGGAGCTCCTCTTGCAATGCTTGTACTTGCCTTTGGAGGGCTCTAACTTCCTTAGGATTAATAGCTCTGGCCCTTCCACCAGGATCTCTTCATGGAGGCATCTTTTTAACTCAAACCCACAACCACACAGTCCTGGTGCAAACTGCCTCACAGTCGGCGCTCTGTCTACATACTCAGGAAAACCAGCTCTGATACCACTTGATGGGGACACAACCCAAGAATAGAATGGACACAACAGAAAAGGGAAATTGTATTAACTGAGAAAATAAGCTAGTATAAATAGTACAGAGAAAATAAACTTCAAAACATGCCCTAAGGGCTTACAATAGCATAAATCTGGAGATAATTTCTCCTGTCAGTACCTCCTCTCAAACTCCACTCCGAACGGCCTTTTACAATGCCAAGAATCTCCTTAAATAGACCCCAGAAGGTTAAGGACTAGGAATACATTCTAGAAAGTTCTAGTAGGCATCCACCGACCAAATAGAAGGCTCCAGAAGCCGCATTAGAAGTTGGCACAAATTTAGAAGAATCCAGAAATGGTAATCAAACTTTTGGGAGGCATAACTTTTGAACCGTAGCTCCGATTGACGAACCGTTTACATTTTCAGAAAGCTCTCGAAGCACTCTATGGCCCTATGGATATGCTTCACTCATCCCCCATTTTCCAGCCCTTTTTGAGGTCATTTAATGCCCCTAACCTGACTTTGAAGCATTCTTAGGAGGTCTCCAAAACCCAAAAAACTGCAATAACTTTCAAACTGTGGGGCCTTTTGACCTGATTCTTTTTCTGGAATGCTCTAAATCACAATTACATTCATCTGGCCAATTTACACCTCCTAGTTCACCGAAATGATGGCCCAATTACATGCTCCTATTTTTTCAAGATTTTTTAGCACACTGATAGTGGAACTGTGAGAGTTGGAACCTTTATTCTACCCAAATGGGTAACCAAAAATGAAAACACATGAAACAGAAACTAAGTCTAAGTATATTTTTTTTGGGTGACACAAGATTTCCCTTAGACCTCTAGATGCTCCTGCATCAATTTGTGTGTTGCTCCAACAAAAATCATCTAAGGAATTGCTCTAGTTATGATGATTACACAATCCAGTTGGCTTTGACTTTAATGCTAAGGTGTTGATTCTTGAATATTGATGGCAAGTACCTAAAAAGCATTCAATGCACACACCACTTTCACATACATATATTTATTTTAACATCAATATTAGAAAAGGTTTAAGTTCAAATTATCACTCTTTCAAATCCTATGGCTACAGGAGGAAAACTACCCAAGGCATAACATAAATGAGGAAACATTTATGATCATGCAACATCACTTCATTATACCATTTTTGTCCATTGATTCTAGAAATTATAGCATATTTGAACTATCCATACTTCTACTTAATGTCTCATCATATATAGAGCATATACATGAAAACATAAGTTTATTTTCTTAAAACCATAAAGTCACGATTATTTCTGCAAGATAACTTCTTAAAAAAAAGATAAAAAGATCTTAAGACAATGGTCTTTTAGAGGCCCATCATTCCCCCCAACTGAGATATTGTTGGTCTCTAGCAACCATGAAGTTTTTGATTCTGGCCCAAACTCTCCAATCACCGGCTATCCTCTCCCTTGGCTCATTCTTTACATATTCAAAGTACCCATAATTTTCCTTAAGTCTTCTCCATCACCAAACTACTATCATGATCCTCTACATTTTCATTTATTGCTAGTAGTGGCTGTAGGAGAATAGGGGGCTGATGCTTTAATAGAAGCCAATATTTGCATTGATTCCTTCCCAAATCAATATACCATGGAATCCTAATAGTAGCAAAAGTTAAATTTTGAGAAGAGTGTGTTTCTCTTATCTTTAGGTCATGTGGCATCTATGTCCACCTTTTTCTTGAAGCAAGAATAGTTTGTCTCAACATCTTGAGAGGAGTGTTGTTCCTAAACTACAAAGGCTTCTTCTCTAATTGAGCATAACTTGTCAGCTCCTGTAGGGTTGCCTAGAATAGAAATCTAATCTAGAAATGTTTGTCTAGAGTGTTGAACTTCTAGTCTCATGAGAAGAGGTACTATAATTTCACTATTCCTTTAAGGGGTAGCTTCATATTCCCTACTTATCTCATTCTACATCCAAGACATCACTTCTCTCAACTACACATACCTTATATATAGGAGTGAGTTTCACTCTGTGTAATTAGGCACTGTCAAATTATGGAGATACAATTCATGGAATAAATTATTTAAAGGCATTGGAATAGATTGGAATGCATCATAAAACTCATGCGGAGTTGCAATAAAGGGATTAAGCCCTTCCACAATTCTAGTCAACTTAAAATTTACAAGCTACTCTTTGAGAAACAATGCATATATTGGTGCTGGTGATCTGCATTCCATTAGTTCAGGAATCAATCCTATAACTTGTTTAATCCTCCTTTCTAAAACTTCATTATGGTCTGAGCTCTATTTCAACTGATAGCTCTATTCATTAATAACATGTTTTAATTTTTCTTTTTCCAGCTTCTATTGAGCTCTTTCCGATAACAACTATTAAAAAAAATTAATTCCTGTGAACAAAGGTGTGGACAAATTGGGTGGTGGCAACCATTCCTAGTTAAAAATGTCTATCCATTCAGATGTTAAATGAGGAATTTTGTTGACACTTTTTGGTGTGGAGCATTCTCCTTTACTTATGACAATTATTGTCACCACATTCTTCTCCTTACTAGATTTAATTGCTGCTATCGCCAGTGTATCTAGCCATCCTAGTTGAGCTTTTCTATTACTTCCTCAACAATTTCTTGCCTGAATTCTAGATAGTCCTCAGAAGGAAGGTCTTCTGTGTTCTCACCAATACCCTACATAATAGGAATTTCTTAAAATTCCTCAAATGCTTTAGGATCATCAAACTCCTTATCACAATCAATAACCACATAGTTAACACAAGGTCAACTCCAGGTTGTGCACTCTAGTTACTACACTCATTATCAGTAGTTATGTTTTGTTGCAATTTTTCCTCTGAAGAGGACTCCTTCTCAACCTTAGAAGATTCAAAGTTAACCACTAGAATAGAGGCTTTAGTAACCTTATTTCACTTAGAAAGCCTCACACTTCACCTTATAAGAGGTCTATACAGGCATGGAGGATTCTTTCATTTCCTCTTGCCTACAAACATTTCAATAGTAGGTGCTTCAGGAAGTTTTTTTGAAACTTCCTCTTCTTGCAAGTGCAAGGTTTCATAACATTACTTTTGTCATCAGGTTGTTGTTCTAATTTTTCTTCCTCGATTTCCACAACTTTACCTTTTCCTTCCTTAATAGTAGACCTAGTCTTAATAGACGATAGGGTCTTGGGGGCACTAGCAGCTTCCCTATTTTTGCTTTTATTTTGGCTAGAGATAGAGGCATCATCTTTATAGATTCTCTTCTTAATTGGTGTAGAACTAGAGGGACAGGCTTTAGGAAAAAATTTTAGTCTTAGTAATTAACTTACAAAAACTAGTAGATGTCTTTTCCCTTCGTCCAACCCCTTGGCCTCTAGGACCAATCAACCTAGGCTCTACCTCTTTTAACTACAAGAACTCTTTCCATGTCCCAATTGATTATTTATTCAATTCTTTTTCCATAACTAATTTTATCAAGCAATGATGGGAGATGGATTGATCTTTTCTTGATTGCGCTAAAGAGGTTTGCTTCTAAACAATGTTAAACAGGAATTTGGGAAGATTTACCTGTCAATAATCATGTCACAGATGAGCTAGAATCTTAAAATATAGGGCATGTAGGTATTCATAATGACTTTCACAAGTGAAGTATTGAATGATGAATGTTGTTGGTTGGATAATATACAATGGCAATGATAGTTTGGAGGTACCCTTCTTCTTGTCATTATCCAATGGAGGGTTAGAATGCATTGAACTATGCCCTAACCATTTGTAGGTCAAAATCTTTTGCCCAATTTTCTTCTTCCTGACGTAACCCAATGACTTTGGCTACCACTTCTTCAATAAATTCAATTATGAGGCCCTTAACCATTGTAAAACCATCCTACAAGGTGCTCAAAAATTGAAGGGCAACCTCCTCATCAAATCCCTTAAGACTGAGGCAGTAATCTAAACATCCCCTTCTTCAGAATATTTTGCAATTGGTTGCCTCACCCAATAAAACTCTTTGATCAATCCCATTATTACTCACAACAAAATTTTGACAAGATCATGGCATTTTCCAGAGTTCAACAATGGTAAGTTAATAGAATTTGCAATGTTATGGCACCAAATAGAGAAAATGACATACTGTCACTCCGTGCTTCATAAAGGTTTTTTATGTACACAATCTAATGATATCCTTTCTTACATCTAGTCTCATAATTATCACTCATCTATAGGTTTTTCACCCCAAACATGTTGCCAGTTATCATTAAAGGTTAAGCTCAACTTTAATGTCCTTGACTCCCTTAATGACACAATCACAAAAGGATAGGTCATCAAACATTTCATAAGACAATAGCTTTTAAAGTTTACATGAAATTTGAAATTTTTGAAAAAAAAAAGAATATTTCTCCCCCCAAACTAATTTTAGGCATGGATCCCACCAAGATAGGAAATGCAAGAGGAATAAAGTTAAACAACATGAATTTATAAATGAAGAGTGAGTAAAATAAAATATATGTAACAATATGTGGCACATACCTAGTAGGTGCTGCATGAAAGAGTTCTGAAAAAGATCATAAAAAATAATGGAGTGATGGGATGGGGTGGATGGATGGAAAAGAGAGAAGGTGAGATAATATGCAAGATGGAGAAAGTGCTTTCAAGAAGAAAGTGTTTATTATGAAAAGCTTGAATGAATTCAAGATTTGGCAGTAATCATGGTAGAAGACCCATGCTGCTCAAATGTAGGAATGAGGATGTCTTTGGTGTGTTGAAACTACCATAGGAACTCCTCACAACTTACTAGTTTGTTGTAGAGCTTGAGGTGATGCCCATTTATCAAAGGGTGTAACAAATACTTGAGGCTAGAAAGGAATTTCATCAGATTTAGTGGGTCTTCCCATATGTTGACACTTATCACATTTCTTGGTGTATCTAGTTGCATCCTTGTGTGAACCTGGCCAATAGCACCTAGTTGTCAATATTTTAAAGGTTTTTGCTTTGGCTGCAAAATGACCTCCATAGGGTTCATCATGGTATGCTCTCAAGATATCATATGTTTCATCTTCTCTAATGCACTGACACATTACTTGATCAAGGCCAGTATAAAACATAAATCCAGTAATCCAAGAATAATTAAAGCTCTATTCAGAGAGTAACTTCCTTTCATTGGTAAAGAAGTAATTTGACATCTTTCCTATGGTTAGATAATTTGCAATATCCACATACCATGGATTTTGTGCTGATAACAAGAAAAAGGTGTTCATATGGAAAACTATCACAAATGGCTACAGGATCATTAGGGACATGCAACTGAGAGAGAAAGTCAACTACCACATTGGCCTTGTTGGGTTTATCTATTATGGTGATATCAAATTTATGCATAAGTAACAACCAGCAAGCTAATATTCCTAATATTGTAGGCTTATTCATTAGATACTTTATAGTAGAGTGATCAGTATGAACAAATATTTTATATCTAGTAATATAGTGTTTGAATATATCCAATAAATAAATAACTGCAAGTAACTCTTTTTTAATAACTATGTAGTTAAACTCTAAACCTTTCAAATTTTTGCTCATGAAAAGGTCTACATTTTGGTCTAATACTACACCTATAGCATAGTCTAAGGCATTTGTATGGATGTGAAAAGGCAATCCCCAATTAGGTCCTCTTAAAACTAGTGTTGTGTTGAGGACTTCTTTAAGCTACATAAAAGATGTAGCACATGTAGAGTCCCAGGGAAATTCAAAATCCTTTTTTAACAAGTTATAAAGGGATGCTACAAATTGACTAATTTTTTTGATGAATCTTCTATAATATCCAACATGTCCTAGGAAGCTTCAGACGTCCTTCTACTTCTCTGGTATAGGTAAGGTACTAATGATTGCAATCTTGGAAAGATCTACTTGGATGTCTTTGGATGAAATGAAATGACCTAGTACTACTCCTTCCATCATCATAAAATAGTTTTCACTATTTAGGGAAAAGTTATAGTCTTGACATCTCTTGAGCACTGTCTCTAAGTTGGCTTTTTCTTCCTCAAAATTAGTCCCATAAATAGTAAAGTCATCCATGTAGATCTCCATACAATTAGTAGATATATTTGAAAAGATAATTATGATAGCTCATTGGAATGTGGTTGGGGAATTACATAGGCCAAAGAGTAAGACTAAGTAGGCAAAGGTACCCCATGGGCATGTGAAAGTTTTTTTTTTTCTCTTGATCCTCTAAAGTTATTTGTAATTGGTTGTAACCAGTAAAACCATCCAGAAAAGAGAAATATTTCTTCTTAGCTAGGTTGTTAAGAACTTGGTCTATAAGTGGTAAGCGAAAGTGATCTTTCTTAGTGGTTGAATTGAGTTTCCTATAATCTACAAAAACTCTCCATTTTACTCCCTTCTTTGGTACAATAACCAAGGATAAAAATCATTAGCTATCAGAGATGGGGTAGATAAAACCAACACTCAATAATTTTTGTAGTTCAGTTTTAACTATATCCTTTAAACTGGGGTTAACTCTCCTTTGAGGCTACTAGACATGTTTAAAACTAGGACTGATGTAAATCTTGTGAGTACAAAGCATAGGGTCTAGTCCTTTTATGTCCATGTAGTTCCAAGAAAATGCTTTTCAATTTTCCTATAGTAACTACAACATATTTTTTGATAGGAAGGTGATAAGGAATTGTTTATATTTAGCTCCCTTTCTAGACCAACTTTCATCTTAATAACCTTATCTATCATGAATAATTGGCCAACAAGAGAAGAATCCATATCATGAGGTAATAAGGAGTCAAGTAATTTGGAAACTTCTAAATGTTGAGGTGTGTTCAAGGGTGGTAATATGGTTTCTAGGACACATTCTACTTGAGGAAACACTTGAGCTTTTACTCCATATTCATTCATGATAATGGATGAAATGATCTTGTCTTCTTCTTGAGAGGCTGCAAATGACTCTCAACCTATCATCATTAGTTGATGGATCAAATTTACCTCTAGATCTTCATCACCCAAGTCTGGCTAGATTACTTGGTCATATAACAATAGTGGCTAAGAAGGGGAATATAAGATCAGGTTCTTAGTATGGATAACATTGGATATTGTCATTTTACGAGACCAATAAGCTATATAGGCATCTATAGTGGAAAACCATGGTCATCCTAAAATTAAAGGATACACTCCCATGTTAGCCTTTGGGAAAGGACAACAAAGTTATAGGATACTCCCAGGAATTTAAGGTGATTATGACATCTTCTATCATGCCATCTAGTTTGATAGTAGAACTATTAGTGAGCTGAAGTATTGTTGGTGTTTCTCCGAGACCAATGATACACAATTGAGACAATACCTCCTTTTTCATGAGATTTATAGATGCTTATAAGTCAACTAAAGAATTTTGGACTTGCATCCCATGAATGGTGATAGTAACCACAAGATTCCTAGGGTTAGAATATTTAGGTATTGTAAGAATTTTCCTAAGGGAAAAATTCACCTAGGAACTAAGAACTCAAACACAAGCACAACTGTAGACCAAAAATGGATATGATCAATTAATCAGAGTATGTCTGAATACATTGCTCTATTTAGAATGTGATGTTCAGAAACACTAGGAGTGCCTGTATATAAAGGCCTCTCAGGAAGCACCTAGAATGTCTCTAGAAACAACCAGAAGATAAGACAACTAAGCACCTTATCCAACCTTCTAGATGAATGGATAAGAATGACTAAGTGTCATATGTGTGTAGAAGATTCCTATGTTGTAGACACCATGTGCTTAAAAGAGGTGCACACCCCTGTGATGTCATCAAGAAAACTCACAAGAGTGCACAAACTCCTAAGTGTCTCACAAATAAAATAATGCAAAATAATTAAATAATGCATTAACCTAAGTAAACTTAAGTAAGTGTAATAAGTAAATACTTATTTACACCAACACCCCTCCCTTAAGTACAACTTAGGGGAATGCCCTTAAGGTTACGAAACTAGGATGAAGATGCATAATGGGTCCCGACTACTAGGCCATGTTAGGTACCCATGTACATAATGAAAATAAAAATCTCTCATAAAGTGGGGAAAGAGGGAAAATCTCATGGGAAAAACCCTCCCCCAAAAAGAGAGATAAATAAGGATGCATTGATGGATGGAGTAATCAAGACCCCTCCATTATGACATACATCCAGTATATACAAGAAAGAATGTAGAAGAACAAAACCTCCTATGAGGAAAAAGTCCCCCCCAAAAAGGAGAAGAAGGAGATGAGGTAGTCCCCCCTCCCCTTAAAAGTAGTGTGCTGATTAGTGAGAAATGCTCTTATGTAGAAGCTAATCCATGACCTCTGTATGATGTTTCACCCCTTTGGAAGAAACAAAGGCAAGGGTACCTATGAGATGCATCCCCTGGATGGAGAAGGAATCTCTATGATGAATGGTATCTCTAAAACCTGTTCAAAAGTTCTTGTGTTGATACTGATGATGGCTTCCTCCAAAATTGGTAAAGAGAAGAGTTGATCGAACAAGGAAAGATGTAGAACCTGCTTTAGGAAACCAACAATCTTCTCAACTAATGAAGAGACCTTCTGCAGATGCTATAAAGAAGAATCCAAAATCACGCCAATCTGGAAGGATTGATCATGTAGAGCATGGAGTTGAGGGTTAGAGTGGGCCCTTGCAACAACTAGAGGAGACTCCTTAGCAAAGAGAAGTGAGAAATCATCATAAAAGTCTCCCATATCTACTGTGTGTGACTCCAAGAATAGAATTGAAATGTTTGGCAAGAAATCATCACCTAGAAGACCATGAGTACCCTGCAATGCTGAAGTACATGAATCTATCATTGCAGAAAAGGATGAAGTATCCACCTCAAATAGAAGATGGATGTCATCAATAATGTCTCCCACATATTCAATGTGAGACTCCTGGAACAACTGTACAATGTCTGAGATGAAGTCTTCACATGAAGGTAGAGTAGGAAGACATAAAGTATCTTGTTGCATTGATTCAAAAGCATCTATGGTTGAAATAGGATTAGTAGGAGCAACAAGAGTTGGAGGTGTGATCTCATCTGAAGACGATTCAGCTGCAACTAGTGGAAGAAGATCTTCTAGGAATGGAGGAATAGTTGGATCTCCATAATGCTCCCAAAGATACATCCATAAAACATATGGATCAGATGAATTAAGTTTGAATGTCTTTTTTAGAACTTTATACTCCATATAGCAATAAAGAGTAGGAATAAGGAGGTCAACTTGATCAACAGTATACTCAAGATCTGGCGCATATGGTAGTACATTGTGCTGAGAGAGATATCTGACCATAAGTTGACTACATTCCTTATAGTTATCTGGTGTCAAGTATATAAAATATGACTCTTCCATGATGGACCAATCAAAGAAACCTCCAAAAAAATCAAAGAACCCCCCCTAATGAATGATTTGAGCACTTGATAGTGACTTGCCAATTTAGGGCCAATTTTTGAAAGTAGTATTTTCATCTACAAAACCTATAATGTGATTACAGATCTGGAAAGTAGACAAAAAAAATGCACTTTAAAAAAAAATGGAACCTGATTTGGAGTCCGAATGAGCCCGTACCAAACATTTTAAGTGGCAAAATTTGAGATTTTGGAGTTGTAGAAAAATTCAGAAATAGAGATCTGAAACCACCTACACCAGTGTGTAGATCACAAAATCCTACCCCAAAACAAAAAAAAATTTCTCGCAAAAAGGAGTCCGTATGAGGAAGATATCGCTGTTTGAAAATCGCTGCTGCTGTTATTTTTTCTGAATTGCCGCTGTGCCTCTAAAAAACAAATAGCTCTAGATTTTGCCTCAGATGTCCAATTTGGATGAAACAAAATCTGATCTAGGGGTTTTTGGACCTTCTAAATGTGATGCAAATATTAGATTTGCACCAACAAGCTTCAATGATCACCTACAAAAAATCTCTCCTATGGCCCTATGGCCAATTTTTTTTTGAAAAATAATGTAGATCTAAAAAAATAGCAGAGATGTAGATGAAAAAAATGTAGATTTGAAAATTAAATGTACAAATCTGAAATATCATACCAATTTTGCAAATTGGTCCTTCAAGTGCCGATATGGAAAAAAAAATTGCCTCACAATTGACTTTGGCCTAGGGTAGGCAGCTTTGTAGTCGATTTTTGCCGATTCAGCATTTCGAACGCAATGGCAAGGTCAGATTTGGCTCTAGACTCTCTCAATTTTTGCAGTACTCCAGATTCAGGTTGAGGTGATGAAGCAAGCATGGTCTCGAATGGCTATGTGACGAGAAAATCTCCAAGTTGCTCTGATACCATGTAAAAATTTTCTTAAGGGCAAAATTCACCCAGGAACTAAGAACTCAAACACAAGCACAACTGTAGATCAAAAATGGATATGATCAATTAATCAAAGTATGTTGGAATACATTGCTCTGTTCAGAATGTGATGTTCAAACACACTAGGAGTGCCTATATATAAAGGCCTCTCAGGAAGCACCTAGAGTGTCTCTAGAAACAACCAGAAGATAAGACAAATAAGCACCTTATCCAACATTCTAGATGAATGGATAAGAATTACTAAGTGTTATATGTGTGTAGAAGATTCTTGTGTTGTAGACACCATGTGCTTAAAAGAGGTGCGCACCCCTGTGATGTCATCAAGACAACTCAAAAGAGTGCACAAACTCCTAAGTGTCTCACAAATAAAATAATGCAAAATAATTAAATAATGCATTAAACTAAGTAAACTTAAGTAAGCGTAATAAGTAAATACTTATTTACACCAACAGGTATAGATAATTTTTCCAACATCAAGTGAAATAATTGTCTTGAGACATGAATCATTTTTGGATCCTCCTTCTTTCTTCCTAGTTATTTGATACATGCTTCCTCGATAGATTTAGTATAGGTAGGGACTTCCTTGATAGCATCAAGTAATGGTATTTGCATTGTCATTTACTTGAGCTGATTAAGAAAATCAATTATTGTGTAGTTTTCTACAAGCTAACCTTGTTCCATTAACCTATGAGGAAATGGGGGTTCTTGGATATAGGAGAGGTTTATGGATTCAACACATCTGCCTATTCAGTTGGGGAATCCTCAAGTTCAGTTATTATAGGCTTTTGGGGTGAAAGAAGAGTAGTTTTTGACCTTAAGTGGATATCATTTAAAGAAATATCATAGCTTTGTTATTATGTTGGCTGTTTGGTATTATTGGGATTAGGATTAGGTTAAACTAGTAGTTGAATCTGCTTGGGAGGAGCATTAGTGGTTGTAGGAGGAGGCATTAGAGCCTACTACTAAGGTGGTGGCATTAGAGCTTGCTGACTAGGTTGGGTATTCTAATTTTGGTTTTTTTGCCAACCCTACTGAGGTTGCTACCAACCCTATTGAAGTTGTTTCCAACCTTACTGAGGTTACTTCCAATTATTATTTCCACTAAAACCAATATTTTTCCATTGATTGTTACTATTATAAATTTGAAGAGGATCTTGTGGCATACCTTATCTTTGAGCCCATGGTCTTCATTGAGAAATGTAGAGCACCTCTCCATTTTCATCAATGGCTTTAAAATTAAAAGGCATTGGTTGTGTCTACAGGATTGCAACAGACTTGCATCTACAATGCCTTTTTTCGCCACAGTGGAGACATAATTCAGCTAACATAGCATCAACTTCATCCTTTTTCCTTCTAGCTTGCATGGTATCCAGCTGAGTGACTACATCATTAATGATGTCTTGTTTGAAATATGACAATAAATTAGATAGTTCCATCTTTAATACTCCTAAACTATCATTAGACTTATGTGGTAGATCTCTAAGTCCCCTACCTTTCTTCATAATGGCTATAGAATAATTCAAACATATACTCTATATATCAGTCAAGTTTTTCTGAGTGATAGCTCCTCTTGCCATTAAATCTAAAGCTTTAATACTCCCATCATTTACACCTCTCAAGAAAGGGTGTTTCTTTGATTATTCATTCAGTTTATGTTGCGTATTATCTTGTAGTTTGAACATGAATTATGAAAGATAGTCTTCCAAGGTTTCATCATCCTTTTGGGACATTTTGAAAATGTCACCCCATTCCAAATCTTGACCCTTGTAGTATTCTTTGTACTTTGTTAGAAACAAGTTTCTCATTTCAAGTCAATCTACTACAGTGTTGGCACTGAACCCCATGAACCATCTTAGAGAAGCTTACTTTAAGGTGGATGGAAACAAATTTATCTTGTGAGCATCATTTTTATAATCATAACTTATGCAGAGGATATCAAACCCAAAGAGGAAGGTTTTAGGGTTTTCAATAATTAGGCCATAGAACTTTGGAAGTACAGAAAAAGGTATGTTCTTCAAGTTTTGATTACCTTGCTGAGGAGGGATAGGAAAGGGAAATGTAGGTTGAGGTTGAGCCATTCTTGGAAGAGGACCTAGAAGTGGTGGTTGATAGTTAACAAGGGCAAGTGGATTATCTTGGTATTCAGGTTCAGTGAAGAGATCATTCAAATGCAAGGATTCATCAGAGGATGAGGGTATTTGTTCTTGAGTAGCAGTGAATGGATTTTAAAAAAGTTCTTCTTCTTCATTCTCACTATGAGGTTCTTTGGCTCAGGATTAAAAATATCTTCCTAAATATTATAGGGAAGAAATCTCCTAAGGAGGTCTCTTCTTCTATGCATACAAAATAATGCATCATTTAAACTAAAATAATGACTTTAGGGTTGAACTAGATTGAAACCTCCCTAGAAATGACACCAAAAATGTCTCATCAACTTATTAATTTAATAAAAAAGGATTGGACATCCTTTCACACTGATTCCATGGTTAGACAACATCATGTGTTTTACTTAAAATAGTACACTGACTTCATTTAATTTGTCAACTTGGGAGCATAAACTTGAGAGGATGATTTCAAAGTATATGTTCTAATTCTCCTTCAAGTCACTACAACTAATGTGAAGGAAATGTTGAAGGATTTCTATGCTAACAACTAAAACAACAGCTTAACTTAAAGCTTGAAAGTAATGTTGCAATAGCAAACCTATTTATTCAACTATGATGTAGGAATAATTCATTAATTCTATTATCAATGGCTATAGGAGCAACAGAATTCTATCTTGCAAGAAAAAAAACAAGGAAATGATATATATTCTAACAGAATAGTTCACTCACCAAGTGGGTCCCCTTGGATGAGTGTACAGAAAAGAAGATCAAGATAAGAGAAATAAACTTGAACTAGTCACTCTATTCATTCATGGTGAAGGAATTACACTTGACTAAAAATTGAATCACACTTGACTGCTATGAAAATAAACTTATCTTTTTCATTTCAAAAAACTCCCCTTAAAGCTACAACAACCATTATTGAAAAGGAAACTACAACTACTCCCTAACTCTACAATCACTCCATTAATGAGGATCAATTAAAAACTCGTAAAGTTTGAAAATGAATCACCATTAGCCATGAATAAATCCTCCAGGAATATAGAATGTTGTGGAAGCTACATTTGCGCTTTGTTCCAACAAAAACAATATAATGACTTGCTCCATTCACGATGATCCACTAATTCGATTGGCTTTGACTTTAATGCGAAGGTGTTGACTCTTGAATATCTGCAAAAAGTACCTAAAAATAATTCAATGTGAGCACCACTTCCACATACATATATTTATTTTATCATCAATATTAGAAAAGGTGTAAGTTTAAATTACCACTCTTGCAAATCCTATGGCTATAGGAGGAAAACTACCCAAGACATAACATAAATGAGGAAACATTTATTAGCATTCAACATCACTTCATTATGCCAAAATTCCAATAGATTCAAGCAATTATAGCATATTTGAACTATCCATAATTCTACTTAATGTCTCATCATATATAGAGCATATACATGAAAACATAAGTTCATTTTCTTAAAACCATAAAGTCATGATTATTTCTGCAAGATAACTGCTTAAAAACAAGATAAACATATCTTAAAACAATGGTCTTTTAGAGGCCCATCAGTCCTTAGTAGAGACAATAATTCCTCTAGAAGTGATGTCCCTTGGAAATTAGATCTTGGTATTCCTGCAAAGAAAGTGCACTATAAGGGGGAGCTTGTACTACCAAGATCCTAGTTTGTTTGTTCTAGATAAGCATGGTTGAACTTTAGTTTGAGTGGGAATTTAGTGGATACAATCCTTTCAAGCTAGGTTGTTGTGTGTTTGTTCATTTTAACAACAACCACTCTATCTGGTGTCTCTTGTGTGATTTTTCAAATACTAATCAAGATACTTTCCAAATTGATTAACTTTTACTAATACTTTTTCAAAACCTTCTAAAACACGTTGCCAACATACACTTGCAAAACTTGTCAAACATTGTAAATATATAGAAACTCAAACTTGTTTCCTTAGGAAATCATGGCTTGTCTCTTGTCTTTAATTTTTCATATCCATCTTGTATTTTTCATTACAATATCCTTATCATAGTCCTTTCATAGCTATCCCCTTGCATATTACATATCCCTCATTTTGATTCCTACATTATCCTCATTTTGATCCTCATAGTCTTCCATTTTTATCCCATCATAATCTTAATTTTAGATTTATTTCTTGCATGTATCCCTAATTTTGAACCTAGGGCCTTATCATGCTCAAAATATCGGGGCAAAACACACATAAATAGTTTTTAATTTTTTTTTTAATATGTAAATTAAACCTCTAGCTATCACCTAAAATGGTTATGAGGATATTAGAAATGAATTCTATTTGTGATTCATTATATTCATTTTACAAGTCAGAACCAAAGGTGTGTCGAAAAGCATACATAGTGTTCCCTAGCAATACGTTGACACTTTGTCCTTGTTTATAACTAATCATGTAGGACTAAATAATTATTTTTAAATATTCATATTTAATCAATTTCAACATCTATTTGTATTATTTTAAAACATATACCACTTAATTAAATAAATTTTAAATAACTAAAACAAAATAATAATAATTAAATCTACAAACCTATTCTAATATTAAACATATCTAAAATAATAATATAATTTCAACAAATCAAAATAACATTACTTTATGTACAAACACTAATTTTAATTAACACCTATAAATATTAACTTAACTAACCTAACTACTTAATTACTATACTAACACTAAATACATAATCAATTTCCACACACATTAAAACATTAACTAATATTACCGCAACTAACTATTACTAACTATTTCTAACTATACTAACTAAACCTTCAAACTAATCCTAACTAACCAAACCCTAACACCTAACCTCCCCTCCACCAAAGGACATGGCAGCTCCAAGCAAGGCTCCATGTGGGACACCAATCATGCTTCCCACGTTGCCCAAGGGAGAAAGTGTAGAGAATTACAATTGGAGGTTTGAGAAATGAAAAGAAATCATTTTGTTTTCCTAAAACTCAAAACTTTCAACCCTTCCTAGCCACTACCTATTCCACTTGTCATGGGCGGATACCTAAGAAGGTCCCCATGAGGCATGTGAACCCAAGATCTTAAATCTGTAAGTACAAGCACAGACCTTGTCCTCGTCCAAGGTAGATACATAGACATCTTTGATATGACATTGATTAAAGTTTTAAAACAAAATTACTTCCATTGGAATCAATTGGAGGAAGAGTACCATGTTTGTAAGATGTCATCATTTCCCTAATAGGTACATACCCAACAACACACTTATGTGGAAAAGATGTAGCAGCTTCCAAGATAGGGAGGATAGACTACATCCAATTCTTGCATTGAAGAGGGGGGAAGTTAGTCATGTTTAAAAAGTTTTATAGGTAATGGTAGAGATAAGGTAAGTGTAGAGATATTTATGGGATAAAGTTAAGTAGGTGAACTTAGGATAGGATAGATATAAATTTATTTTAGTTGTTTTGCTATTTTATTTATTTATATTTATGATTTTATTGCAATTAATAATTACAAGTCTATTACTTGAATTATGACAAGGATTCATAAGGGAATCTTTTAAAGTGTATTCTCTATTCCAAAAGAGGATTAAAAACTTCTACATACAACATGAAGAGAGCATTTTTCTCTAAAAAGATAAATTTCCTAAGGGTTATTTTTTACCAAGTGTTGAGTTTTCTCATATAGTTTTAACATGGTATATATTACTAATATTTATTTTTCATTTTCTAGGATGAATTATAGCATAGGTTTATTGATGTTATATTTATGCATTTGAGTAGGAGTATTTTTTTTCAATAGTTACTAAGAATGCAAAATGAAGTAACATCCATATAAATTAATTTTCCTCTAACACCTAATCATATTCAAATTGCATAACTTCATGTAACATCATTGTATCTAATCACAATTGATCATATGCATATGAAATGAATTATAAAGAATTCCATAAAAAAAGAATTGAAAAAAAAAAAAACATATGTGGACTAGCCACTTCATATTTATTTTATTCAAAACCTAATTCAAGAACTCAATTGGGAAAGAATTAGGGAAGAAAACCTGATATCATACTCATTTCAAAAATAAGGTTAAAAATGAATTTTACATCAGGGTCATTATCCCAAGGAGAAGTCTCCATAACATTAGAATCAAAACACCAAAAACTCTAAATCCAGTATGGCTCCATATCAAGGTATCAACTATGAAATCTAAGGAGGTGAAAGATGCCAGTGATGATGATGTGGAGTCTGATACAAAGTCTGAGGAGGAGGACTCAAAGAAGGGGAAGGAAAGTGAGATGGAAGAAGATAACGGAAGAGATAATGACAAGGAGATGGAGAACCCTATGGACCCCAAGGTTAACCCCAAGAAAAGAAAAGTGAACCAGGCCCTGACCCAGGAACATCCCATCAACCCTATTGAAGTGTCCCGTAGCCCCACCCCGCCCAATTCACCTCAGGAGGTTCCCATTTCACCCTCAGAGGAGATGATTGAAATCATGGTTGAATAAGGGGGGGAGGTAATTAGAAAGAACAAGAGGAGGGCCTAGAGAAACTTCTATGGGGACAAGGTCAGTTTGGGTATTGTTAGAGAACCTGCTAAAATCTAGGTGCTAGAGGATCTTAACAGAAGCACCCACTACGACGAGCTCCTTGACTCGGATCTTCTGGTTATCTCTGAAAATGTGCAAGAAATTGGTCTCAACTTCTTGAACAATGCAAAGAACAGTCTGATTAACAAATTTTGTTCCATCAAGTGGCTTTTTCAAGAAATTGAGGCTCTGAAGGATAGGAGCAACCAGCCCAACAACTAGAATACTGAAAAGGATCAGCAAGCCAGAGAGAGCAAGGACTAGGTGGGTAGCCAGGAGAAAGATAGAGGCTAGGTCTCCAGAGACCATCAGGATGATAGACTCACCCAGCTAGAGCAGAAGGTCCAAAGGTTAGATTTTGTCCACCAGATAATCACCAAACAGATAGTAGAGACCCTTCACACCTTGAATGAGAATATTATCAATCTGGGTGACTATCTGACTAAAACTGGCCTTAAAAGGGATGTAGAGTAGAACACAGAGCAAGGATTCAACTAGGATGAATTTCAGAAAGAGGCTAGTGACTAGGTGAATCAGGGGAACCAGATGAACACTCCTACCAAGATTCAAGATGAAGTGGCCAGTTAAAAGGACAATGATGCTACAAAAACTCTGCAGGCCTTGGACACGGATGGCCACTAGCCTATTCACCTAGCTTTGTCTCTAGCCTTTGTACTTTGTCTTCGAACCTTCTTTTGTTTTTGGCCTTCTGAGGTAGTTTTTTTTGTTTATTTAGACTATTTTTTCTCGCTCTTTTTGCTGTAAAACTTGTTTTACCTAATCAAAAACTATGAAATTTAAAAATTTACATCAAGGTAATTGTGGAGAACTGAAACTGACCAGGTGACAATCAGATTCAACACATAGACACATTCAATCAATTACTCCCATCCCAAGTTTGCACAATAGGTTCCTTATCGAGCCAAGACTATGGAGAAGGTGGAATTTTCCAAGGTAGGAGAAGTCAATCAAAACACAAAAATAAATGCCTCTTCCAAGGCTAATAATCACAATAACTTTCGTTCTTTCACTCTTTATCTCCCCAAACACAAAATGGTTTATATTGATGAGTAGGGGTCCATATCACCCTACTCTCTCCCTCTCCTCATCATGAGGAGAGACTCTGCATTGACCCAGAGTCCAACTAAGGCCCTCCTCTTGTACATGGCCACTTCTACCCTATCTAAGGGTGAGTAATGCCAACACAACCCTTATAGTTTTCCCCACAAAATAAGATGTAAAACATGAAAGGAAAACAATTTAGAAACTCACAATAACCTAACCCTCACATGTTTCATCACACATATGAAATATGCATACATGTAATAGGTCTACTAAAGAAAATAAAAAATAGCATGAAGAACAAGACCATGAAGGATTCCTACCTTCACAAATGGTTATGGCAAACAATTTTTTTAAAGATCAAGAGCTAATCCTTCTTCCTCCTTCAATCCTAGCTTTTACTCTCTCTAAATGTAGGGATTGGGTGAACACCCTTCAACCCACAAATTGGAAACTAAATAGGCTTCTAAACTCACCCACCTAAAATTGTAATAACTCTAGACTTGACTAAGGTCTTCTAGGGTCTTCCAACTTGATCCTACCATTAAGACAACCTTTTTTGGTGGAGTGTAAACTTGGAAAACTTATGGAGAAGTTCAATTTTCGCACTAAAGCAAAAATGTGATATTTAGGAGGTCCTAAAAGTCAACAGAAGGATTTAGAAGAGTTAAAAATGTCCCCAACCCACACACATACCCCCTAGGCACTTGGATTTCATTAATTTTGGTGTTTAGGACCATTTTAGGACTTATTAATTGGCTTGAAATATTTGATCTTTTAAAAACCTAAGAATGGTACATTTTCACTAAACCCTAATTAGGGTAGTTAATCTAGGTTACCAACTAATTAGTCTTAGCTTACTAACTTAATCAATTTCAGATTATCAGGTTACTTTGCTAACCCTAATTAACATGTTTATACACATATATAAATTACAAGTGTCAAGTGACACCCTAAGATTCACTATTACATAACATTAAAAACTTTATGATTACAAAATGGTACACATATTCAGATTATGATACAAATAAAATATGAAACAATGAGGTTTGCATATTTCATTAGACTCAACCCTGAGTTTCATAGATTGTACATAGTGTTGAGTATCAATTCTTCATTAGATTTCCTGGCTAATAATCTTACACACTCAATTCAGACATTAGAAGTTTGAGAAAAATCACATGTATATATTTAAAACTCACCTGGATAATCACATTAATCAAAACATCAATCTTTCATTTAAATAAAATTTTTCCTCATTTTTGCACACATATTTGATCATTAAAAATTGTATAATTACAGTATTAATCATATTCCTAATTCTGAGTTCATTTACTGTACTACACCATTATTATGCATGCTTATAAAACATCAAATAACATGATTAAACATTTTAAAGTAAATCATCACACAACATAAAATAATAGAATAATGTCTAGCCCATCAGATAATGTCTTGACATATAGAGTCATAATGTGTCAAAAATAAAAATGTATCTAATGTGCTATGATGGATCGAGGTGAGGCCTCATAGGCCCTTTTAATTTAGTTGAGAATCTGAAAAAAAACATGAGTCTTAGGATATCTCCTTATGTCAAATCCCATCTATGTCTTGATGAGTTTGACTAAGTCCTTTTATCAACTTTTTCATTTTGATTTTGTCATATTTTCTTGGTCAAGACCCAATATTCATCCTTGTAAGGTTATACTCTTAGCCTTGTACTTATCAAATATTTTCCTCAAAATTCAAAACCTCACTTTGCATAACATTAGTTGTCATAATCCTCATCTTTCATAATCTTATACTACATAACCTTATGTTGCATAAACTTTTCCTCATTTTACATGATCATACTTTACACAAACCATAGTTGCATAAACCTTGGTTTGCATTTAATTTATTTATCCCCAAAATTCAAAAAACATAGTTGCATTTTGCATTATCATATCCAAAGCATTTTCATATCATATCCCAACCATCTTGATACAATATTCTAAAACACTTTCCAAATATCAACTTTTTCCAAGTCCAACAATATTTTGAACCCCACATCAATTTTCAAAGTCAACATTTGCATAGCCCCACATTACACTTCAACTTTGCAAGTCCTAAACATCATTAATCTCTTACATTCTTGCACACATACCCTTAGTTTCATTTTCATAATTCAAAGTCCAAAAATCATTAACATTTTGCATGCATACCCTTAGTGTGCATTTTTTATATTTATATTCTAAAATGTCCAAAAATACTTGCATTTACATACCTTAATCTAATAAAACCTTGCATTTTCATTTCACACCTATGTAACCTTTGCATTATCACACCTTAGTTTTCATTTGCATACCCTAAATAAAAAATCCAAAAAATCCTCAATACCTTAGTTGCATTTTCATACCTTAATTTCCAAAACCTAAAAAACAAAGTGGATTTTGCATGCATCCCTCATACTTAGGTGCATTTTCATACTTAGACATCATGCCAATTTCCAAGATCTTAAACTCCTATATGGAAAAAAGATTTGTACCCACACATGTACATTTAAAGTGACAAGAACCCAAAAACATTCTTTAACCCAAGAAAAAAATCCATTTGCAACAACACGGCTTTGACCCAAGTATCATGAACATTTCAGAAACACCTTTTGACTCAGCACAAGGTTTTGACCCCAATATGACATATAATTCTCAAGGTGTTACCTCTTTTGATGAAACACAAATGATACCCTCAACAACCTACAACCAATCACATGAATCCCATATGCACCTTATCCAAAAATTGCAAGCCAAATTGGAAAAAGAGGTCAAAAAAGTGGGAAAAAAATTAGAAAATGCTGAAATAATTGAAATTTAAATGGCTAAACATTGTATGCTCAATATAAAGTTTTCCTAAAGATAATGTACAATATCACATTGAAATATCAAAAAAAATTTCACAATTCAATGAGGCAAATAAATACTTCTTCTAGTCCAATCATATTCAAGAGAAAACATTTTTTAATGAAGTCCTATACTATGATCAATGCAAACCTATTCCAAAACATTTTGCATCTCTTTCAAATGACATTTGCAACATGGTATTTCCACATAACACTTCACCATCATGTGGAACGATCAAATGGGGGCCACCCCATGATTTTCAACCAATTTTAATCACATTTGAATAAGGTGATCCTCAAATAGCTTTTCAACCTTTTGTACCAACAATGTAACCAACACCAAGTCCACAAAAACTTTGGCCTTCAAAAACATTTGATAAAAAACACTTTATGTCTATAGATCTAATAATTTTTTCTCAAACAAATGCAAACTAAAAAATATCAATTTTTGCACATCAAACAAACATGATCAATGAGATACCTTTTGAGGAACATGTTTAGCCCAATAAATCTATACAACATGTACATTTCAATTCTACAACACCAAAAATATCAACCAAGAAACAAAAATCCAAATCATATAATTTGAAGAAATTGTTTCAAAAGTTATTTGACAAAGATAAGGATAACAATTCACCCATGTCTAGCAATGGTTTATCCCAGAACATTCACATGGATGCAACACTTATTTCCACTCAATAAATGAATCTCCAAGAATCATCCATGTCTTACACTAGTCCTTTATCTCCCAAAAAATCATATGAGCATTTCCCCCAATCACCCTTAAGTGTCACTTCCTATGATGAAATCCCCCAAAAGCTATCCATAGAAGAATTTCATATAATCCAACTCAAAGTTCAAATCCATCATATCCAAACATTAATCCCTTTTCAAAATTTTGTACCCTGTGTCAAGAGTATGATTTAAATATGATAAAAAAAAATCTTGAAATAAATCAAGATCAAGATTCCAATTATGATCAATCCAATTCACTTTTGACTAAGACATGACTTCCATTGAGTCTCATATTGACCCCATTAGCCTTATACTTGACAATCCCCTTCCATCTCAAGACCAAAATTTCGTTCCATGTCACATTGACCTTTCACTTCCTAAGAAAGATCAAGATCACCCTACCATAGTTCCTAATGATCCAAATCCAAGTCAAGATTAGAGCATCCCTTCACCCCCAGATCCTCCAAAATATCTTATCATTCTTCATGTTCACCACATGATCCCATTATTCCTCTAGTTCCTCCTAAATATCTCTCTATCCCTTCATGTCATTATTCTATTATCCCTTTAGATCCTTCACAAAATTCTATTCTAGTAGATGATCTTATCACTAATCCTATTCTATTACAAGATCCCATTATTCTACCTTATTCCCCTAATAGTCCAAACACATTTATACAAGATGTTCATGAACCCCTTCCACTTCAAATGGGATTCCATGCTTGTATTGATCTAGTCAAATTCATGGTCCTATTGGGGTTTCCATATCATGTACACCTAAACATGGACTTGTGTCTAGTAGAAAGTATCACCCTAGTCAAAAAAATTATCTATTAAAAGTATCCAATGTTGAAGAACAAGGTATGTTGAAACCCTTTCATGTTGAGGTATGTTGCTATTCCTCCATAAAAAAGACTTCCATCTTCCAAATCTATTTTGGGTCCTTGTATCCCAAAATTCATATTCTTTCCTCCATGAAATTTTAATTCTCTTTTTCCTCCATCTTTCCATCACCCTTCAAGGTGTATGTCAATGTTATTCTTGCATCCATTTCATCTACTAAACATCAAACGTTCTTCTTCTCCCTCCATCCTCCTACATATTTTTCTTGTCCTTTCTTCAAGCCTGTCCAATCTCTAGAAAGAATCCCTTTCATCCCCTTATTTAATTGTGCTACCAATGTTTGTAAGCATACTATCATAGTCATGGTCCATTATTGCATACCTTTCAAAAGAGATAGTCAAAGAATAAGGCACTTAAGTCTTTTTTCCATGTCTTGTCATGTATCAGTTATCTTCTAAAAAAGTGTTAAAAAAGTTAAAAAATAAAGTGTCAAGAAGTCAAAAAAGGAAAAAAATGAAAAAAAAATTTATAAAAAAATAGTTGCTTTGATGAAAGCCTGGAAAACATGCATCTTGGACCCAAAAATAAAATAAATAAAAAGAAATCATTTTGTCCAATAGTGGAAACTTGGAAAATAGCTTCTTTGGACAAGTACCATGATGAAAACGTGGCAAATAGGCATCATGTGTAGTTTACAAACATCTTTCATTTCTTACTTGGGGGCAGATTTTACTCATGTTATCCCCTCTCATTTCCCCTATTAGCATGTCCATCGTATCCATTATCCTATTAGCAATTATATTTCCTTTTTTCCAACTTTGATCTTGACAAGGATATAGATCTCCCTAGAAGCACATCTTATCATATCTATTTCACACTATCATATTCTCTCTAGTCCATATTTTTTTGTTGTATTGTAATCTCTAGCCCATATCCCCTTATCCATTTATTGATCTTTCTTATCATGTTTATCCTATCATTTTCTATCATAATCCCTAAGCTTGGTCTTGATGAAATAAGGACAAAAAATGGAAAACATATTTTTAAACACCTCTTGACATGTCTATTCCCATTCATCACTTTACATCTAGCTCCTAAAGTTTCAATAGCCTATCATTGTCATGTCTAGTCCTCTAGCTTGCATAAAACATGTCCTCATGTTCTGTGGATAGTCCTAAATGATCTTACCTCAAATACATTTTGAATGACCTTTTTCTATCATGCATCTACATCTTCACTCATCCATCCACAATCCCCTTGCCTAGCTAGACACTTGAGTAAAATATTGCTTTGTACATAATTTAAAGACCTGAAAATATCCAAAAAAACTCAAATACAATCCTAAAAAAGTTCAAAAAACCAAATATGATCTTGAAAAAAACACCTTAAAAACTTGAATAAGAAGCTAAAGAATCCCTAAAAATCATAAAATGTCCTTACATAAATAAGTAAAAAATATAAAATGTCATTTAAAATAAATAGAAAATATATAATGTCTTTAAAAAATTAATTAAAGTCATAAAAAGTCTTAGAAAATTACTAAAAATCATAAAACAACTTGAAATAACCCTAAAAAGCCATAAAAAGTTCTAAAAAACTACAATACAAAAGATCAAATATCTTTGAAAGCCCCTAAAATTGAGAAATCCATCAAAAGCTTGCAATGAACTATTGGAAATATAGGAAGAGTAACTGAGAGGGGAGGAGAGAATCAATTACCACTAAAATAAATCCTAGATCCTGTAGATGTTAATACAAAACATATACTTTACTGAAAATATTGTTGCTCGAAAAACATAGAGTCACTCAGTTAATACTAATAATGTATTGTAACTTGGTAACCACTAAAATAACAATTGTAACTCGGTAAATGCTTAACATGAAAATCTTATGATATTTTGTATGATTAAACTTACTTAACTTGGTTGCATACACATGAAATAAATAGCATGAACACAAGTGACACCAAGATTTAACATGGAAAGACAATTTAGGAAAAAACACCAATTGACACTAGTTACTAATTTTCACTATTCTGAAGTGAGTCTTGTTAGGAGCCAACCCTATTAAAGGTTACAAAACACACTATTAGGTGTGACCTTGTTAGAAGATTTAATCAACCTATTAGGAGTGGCCTTGTTAGAGGTCTTTAGACACTTCAATCTAGAAATTCCACCTTATTAGAGGATTTAGAAATAGTTGTTAAGCCAACTCTATTAAGAAATTAAGGTCACTACTAAAATGGTTAGAGAGTAACAATGAGATGACCTGATTTCTAATGTAACTAAATTTTTGATTATAGATCTCAATTTTGGCTTGAATACTTGATCCTTTATGATTGAATGTATCTTTGAAACTCCTTAAGGATATTCTTCTTATCCTTCTAATTTTCTTCCTCTAAGCATCTTCTATTCTTCCATTCACTTGTACACATTCAATCCTCAACTTGATCTTATACTTATACCTTATGCATTATCAAGTCATCTTTAATACAACTTAGAATAATTAATATTCATCTCCTCAATCGGCTAGAACCAAAAAACAACTTCATTTAACTTAATATGACAAAACAAGAAAATCCTTCATTAGTTGACCCTACTTTGTAGACACTAACTTAGAAATGGTTTTCTTGTATTAATCAAGTGAACTTTTTTAACACTACATCTTCACAAACTTCCTTTAGTAACTGAGTGAGCTTGGTTAACATTAGTTCCATACAACTTTCCTTTGTTACCTAAGTAAGCTTGGCTAGCACTCAACTTCTACAAACTTTTCTTCCACACTCGAGTGAATTTGGTAGACACTGCCTTCTAAATTTGGCAAACACTAGAATGATCGGTAGACATAGGGAACTATCTTCACCCAAGTGAGCTTGACATACATTGACTAGTAAAGATATGACATTTTGTATAACATCAAAGACAATACACAATTAACCAATTATTTTCAACAATCTCCCTCTTTGGCATTAATGGCAACACAACATGTCATAATATAATAAAATTTTAGAAAAAAATATATTAAGCAAAGTCTCCTTAGTTTCATTCTGATTCTCATCTATGAGAACTCCCTCTATCAATGTGAGCTCCCTCTGCCTTCATTTTCTCCCTCTATTAGAAAACTTTGTCTTAAACATCTTCTAATAGCAAACTCTACCTCTTTGATATCATATCAATTTCTTCCTCTTTGACATCTTATGCCAAAGATAATATTTAGTGAATATCAATGTACATTATGTACTGATTAATATACAATCTTTCCTTTTAATACTACATCAATTGATTGATATTCAACATGTTTTGATTGATGCATCACTAAAATTCATTTATTGAGTTTTAGGTGGGGAATAACCCCTAACTTATCTCTTAGATAATAAAAAAATGCATCCTTAGGTAATGGCTTAGTGAATATGTTTGCAATTTGTTCTTTGGTATTCACATATTCCAAGCTTACCTCTTTATCTTGCACCAATTCTCTCATAAAATGATATTTTATTGCAATGTACTTGACCTTGGTATGCATCATGGGATTCTTTGATATATTGATTGCACTAGTGTTATCATAGAAGATAACCATTGAATCCTTGATTTATACCTTGATACCTACCAACAATTGCTTGAACCAAATAACGTTGGAGAAATTAACTATTGTTGCCACATACTCCACCTCTATTGTAGACTAAGAAATGTAGTTTTGCTTCTTACTTGTCCAAGATACTATTCTTTTACCAAGAAAGAACGCTCCACCATTGGTGCTCTTCTTGTCATCAACACTTCCTACCTAATTAGCATCTGTGAAAGCTTTCAAATCTAGATTTCCTCCTTTCTTGTACCATAATCCATAGTCTTCAGTACCCTTCAGATACCTCATGATTATCTTGATTGCCATCATATGATTTTCTTTTGAATTTTTTGAGAATCTTGCCACCATACCAACTACTAATGCAATATTAGGTTTTATATACAGTACATATTGTAGTTTTCCAATCATTGATCTGTATGTGGTTTAATCTATCTCCTTGGAATCATCATTTTTGGAAAATTTATGTCCAGTAGACATAGGTGTTCCAACTGGTCTTGAATCTTCCATTCCAAACTTCTTTAGTATCTCCTTGATATATTTAGATTGATTAATGTTGTACCATCTTTCTTCTATTGAATTTATAATCCAACAAAGAATTTTATCTCTCCTAACATGGATATCTCCAATTCTTTACTCATCTGTTCTAAAAAAAACTTTGCATAAATCATCATTTCTAGTAAATAATGTGTCATCCATAAAGATTTCTACTAATACAATCTTCTTGTCTAGTCCTTCTTTTATGTATAGGCTATTGTTATCATTTGTCCTTTGAAAACTAATCTTAATTAAATAGTTATGAAGTCTTTCATACGAAGCTCTGGGAGCTTTCTTGAGACCATACAATGCTTTGTGCAGTTTATAAACCATATCCTTTTTGCTAGGATCTACAAAACCTTCTGGTTGTTCTATGTAAACTTCCTCTTCAAGAATTCCATTCAAGAATGTAGATTTTACATCCATTTAATAAACTTTAAAACTTTTATGTGTAGCATAAGTAATTAAGGTCCTAACACCTTCTAATCTTATGACATGAGAAAAAGTTTCACCATAATCAATATCTTCTTCTTGAGAATAGCCTTTGCATACTCACCTTACTTTGTTTCTAGAAACTTCTCCATCTTCATTTAGCTTATTTCTCAAAACCCACTTTGTGCCAATTACATTTTTATCCTTGGGTCTAGGAACAAGAGTCCAAGTCTTATTCCTTTCTATTTGTTCTATCTCTTCATTCATTACTTCAATCTAACTTTCATTATCCAAGGCATCTTTAGCTAATCTAGGTTCAAATTTAGTAAGAAAACATGTACCTTTCAATTTGCTTCTTGTCATTGTTCCATGTAACTTGTCTCCAATCATTTGATTAGGTGCATGGTGCCTTTTGACATATCTTGCTAGCACAAGAAATTTGGATTTAGAACTTATTCCACTTGCCTCACCATGATCTTTTGCATCATGCTCGAGTCCCAATGTTAATGACTTGGGCCCTTTAGGCTCAATTTTCTCTAGAAATAACTCAGCAGCCTCTGATTGTGACTCAGGTCCTTTAGATTGTGACTTAGGTTGTATTGGTTACAATTTGGTAGCTTCTAGAGATTTTTGGGACTTGCAAGGTGAAGTCTATTGACTTCTAACTGGATTTGGAAACATATTAGGTTCATAGTAGATAAACTTTTTGTAGTCCTCAATTTCTTTGTTGCTTTCCTCTTCACTCTTTTCTGCAAACTTGCCAATTCCCACATGTGCACTTTCCATAATTTTAAGAGTAGACAAATTAAAACATTTGTATACTTCACTTCTATGGGAATATACTAGGAATATTCCTTCATCACCTTTAACATCAAATTTACCTTTCCTAGATTCTTTCAAGATATAACATTTGCTACCAAATATTTTCAAGTAACTTACATTAGGTTTGTAGCCATACCATAGTTCATAAGGAGTTTGACTAGATTCTTTCTTTAGTTGTACTCTATTCAAGGTATGCACTGCAATATATCAATTTATTCATTCTAATATTTGATGGCAACATTATTTTCTATCATCAAAGTTCTTGCACAATCCATGATGGATTTTCTCCTTCTTTCAACTATATCATTCTGTTGTGGTGTACTAGGGGATGATACTTTTCTTTTGATTCCTCTTTCAATGAAGGATTCATTGAATTTATTATAGATGAATTCAACTCCTTTTTGTTGGAATATTCAAATATGGAAAGAATACTTATGGGGCGGGGGGGGGGGGGGGGGGGGGGGGGATGGGGGTGAATCAGAAGTATCACACTTTAACCAATAAAACTTTTAACTGAAAGTAAATTGCATGCATGTAAATACATCAAGTAAACATGAAACTAAGACATGCATCAACAACTCATAACACTGGAATTTGGTAACATAGAAACCCTCCAGGAATAAGAAGGTAAAACTGGGGTGGGGATGATACCCACAAAAATTATTGCAGCAATATTGTTCAACCACTTCTGATGGTCTGCCCTATTAAAGGCTTTACACTATATTAATAGTGACCTGGTTAAAGGCGTTACAAACACTTTACATGAAGTGTTACCCTGTTAAAGTATTTAATCACCTAATTAAAGGATCTACGAAGTAGCTATTAAGCCAACCTATCACCATAGGATTTTCATTCTAATACAATTGCTAGAAAGTATTAGGTATAATGAACCTGATAGATTACAATCCTTGATTGCTGAATGCAAGCACCTATTCCACTTTCTCTGATCTTGATCCTTTTGTGATATGATAATCCTCGCTTCTGAAAATAGATTTCCTTGTGCACCCTTGTATGTCCACTCTTCTATTTACAATGAAATTTTGTCTTCCTTATAAAGACATTTGAGAATTTAAGGTTAGGTATGGATCTACGATCCATATTCAATCTTCATTTTCTGCTTATTATTTGCACTTCTTCTATTGGTTGCATGCCTTCATCATTTTTCTTATTGGCTGCATGTAGATTGCATAGAAAAAATAAAAGATTCAATCTTATCATTAAATCCTTCGAGATTTACCTTATGTCGGCTGCAAAAACTATTTGCATCATAGTTTGTGCAATTACAAACTCTTATGCTAATATTCTAAGTTACTCGGCTCCTGAAGTATTGCTGATACTTGGCACATGTTGTTTCCTAGATAGCTCGGCACCTAAACAAAATTGTATCACTCAGCACCTTATGTTACTCGACACTTGTTAACACTCGGCACGTTATGTTACTCGGCACTTGTTAACACTTGGCACCTTATATTACTCAACACTTGTTAACACTCGACACATTATGTTACTCGACACATTATGTTACTTGGCACTTGTTAACACCTGGCACCTTATGTTACTTGGCACTTGTTAGCACTTGGTACCTTATGTTACTCAACACTTACACTTCACTCAGTATTTGATCTTCAGTTGGCATCTAAAAACTATTCGGCACATGAAGATCACTCGGCACCTAAAGTCTTTCCTAACTCGACATTTGTTGTGGCTCGGCATGCATGGTGTACTCAGCACCAATATAGAGTGGGTAAGTGTATTGGCACTCAAGTGTCAAAAACCATTATGAGGTTAATAATCTCCCCCTTTGACATGAGTGACAAAAACACTTAACTAACCTTATGAGTACATTTACTAATCTGATTGGTATATACAAAGTTTAAAGAAAACTTGATCAAAATTTGTAACTTACAATATACACCTCAAAAATTTTGTAACTCCCCCTGAGTTGATTATGCCTTATCTGTATATCAAGTTCCTCCTATGTATCTTTTCTCCCCCATTAATTCATCTCATAATATTTGTATCTCCCCCTATTATGTCTCTTTTCTCCCCCTTTTTTGATACTTATGTCCAAGAATGTTTAAGGGTTAAGACCATATTTAGCCAAAAATGTGCTGTTTACTTCCATAACCATCCTAAGAGCTGCATCCCAATTATTCAAAGCAATTTCTAGTGACTTGTGCTAGATGGCATTCTCGGCAGCAAGCTAAATAAGTCCTTCTAAAGTAGAAATATTTGGATCTTTCTTGAGAATAGTTTAAGCATATACTTGCTCTTTATGGAGTAATTCTAAATGTGGGGTAATGGAGGACTGGAGCTGTATTAATTTGGCCTTGATATTAGCCTCATCTGCTGTTAATATGGCTATTTCTTTGTGAGTGTGAAGCGATTGAGAAAAATGCTTCTCACTTTGAGTTGGATCATTTGGTAGTTGCATGCTTGAAATGTTTAAATTTCTTTCCAGGCTCAGTATCTTTTGGCTTGTCTCTTACATGAAGTATGAAAAATCACACAGCTTTTTGTACAATGAGAATATATTATCAAGTACCTTTTTCACTTTGTCAATGAGCTTTGCTGATTCAACCTGTGAAAGTGCAATTTGACTTGATATTTTTTCATTTACTTTTCCTTGGAATTTTCTCTCTGACCATTCCATAAGTTTTGCATTTGTTTCTAGGTCTTCATTTGTCACCTGGTCAATAATATCTGATAATTGCTCCGTGATATGCTTTGACTCATTTGGTGATTGCAAACTGAAGGCATCCATAAAGATGTCCTTAATTTCATATAGTGTTTGCTTTTGTTTATACTCCTTCCTGAGTATCTCTTGTCTTTTCCTCCTATTTAGTGCTTCTTGCACCTCAAACATTTGATCAATGGTTATTGTTTTTGAGTCATAGCCTGGTATGACCATCTCCTCATCTAATTCAAGGTCTCCATAGTGAAGTACCCTTGCAACTCTGGTAGTACTAGATGTTGGTACAAATATTTGCAATGGTTGGTGTGAAGGAGTTCCCGAGGTAGGAAAATCTATTAATGTTTGTATTGCCTCCTGTTCTTTAGGGGTTTTCACTATTTCCTCCTCCTTCTGTCTACCATGATCAATTATTGTAATCTTGGGAAGTTCACCTTGTGTTTGTGCTATAGGATCAGATATAATAGTCTGTCCTGTTTGTTTTGTTCTACATCTGCACTTTTCTTTTGTGTTGCAACATCAACTATGCTTGTTGGCATTTGAAATTGACTACTAGTAGTTGTAGAGATGATAGAAGGTGGTTCTTTTGGATTCACCTTATCTTTGACTGTACTTTCTACTAGTTTCTCTAGTTCATCCATACTGACCAATGCTAGATCTGCACATAATATTTCTTGTTGGGTAGATTGGTCAAAAATTCTTTTAAGATCTTTTGCAGTTAATGGATTGATATTCTGACTAGAAGTATCAGGAACATCAGTAATAGTTACAGTGTCTACAGGTGAGATGGATGCTTGAGGAGGGCTAGGGGGTGGCAATTGTGTGTCTTGCACACTTTGATCTGGTTGCTACTCTTGCTCAGGTTTTCCCATTATATCCTATTTTTGTGTCTCTTCCTCCTCTCCATCTTTCTTTTCTTCTTCCTTCTTCTCTTCTTCTCTTTTCTTTTGTTCTTCTTCTTTCCTTTCTTCTTCTCTTTTCTTTTCTTCATCTTCTTTCCTTTTTCTCCTCTCCTCTATTGGTACAACAACTTCTTCCTTGTATTCTTCTTCAAGAAAATCTTCAATCTTTTTGTACAAGTTTTTCCATGATTTCATTGTTCTTTGAACAATTTCTTCCATCCTATTTTGGAGTATGAAGAATGCCCTGTATTTAGGTGTAAACCTATTATTGTGCCTTTTGACTACATTCTTTACTTGTTCCTTAGTCAAATCCAGCAATACACTTGCTAGGGTTGATTCCCTCATCTCCTTCTCCATTTTCAAACAGAAATGCCATCTGTCTTCTACAATTTTTGATAGTTCTTTTGGAAATTGTCCATCTCAAGTGGAGTGTACTTGAACTGTGCCATCATTCCATAAACTGTTTCTTCTATCTTATTCTATTCTTCTTTAGTAAATTTATTGAAATCAACTTTATTTAAATTATTTAAGTCACCATTTCCAATCTTTTTACATAAGGTATCAACTGAAAAGTGGCTTACCTTTTCAGATTGGTCTTCTTCGTCAGTGTCAGGTTGAGTGTAATGATCCCATCTTTTGGCCTTCATGTTCTCCAAAGTCTAAGTGGAGGATAAGAAAAAATTAAATTAATTTCTTATAAAGTCATTAAATAAATTAAAATTAAAAGGTGGCTTTATATTTAATTAATTTAATTAATTATTGTATTACAAAGGAGATGCGTCTAGAGTGTGTATTAATTATTGGAAAGGTGGAAGCCTCTAGAAGCACAATTAATTATTGCAAGAGAGGAGTTTATAGAGAGTGCATTAATTATTGGAAGGGGGAAGCTTCTAGCACTTGCAATTAATTAATGTTTTAGTTCTTTCTAGAAGGGTGAAGGAATAGGATAAATAGGGGTGAGAGTCTCATTGTTTAGCATGGGATTATTGTATCGAATGATTATGACTTGCATTTGATAACAGCTTAGATGTGTGAATCACACTCTTTTTTGGAAATAGGGGATGTTCATTCTCTGTTGTAACATTCTAGACGTCATTCCCTTAGGGTTTGGCCTTTGGAATACATCTCTTTGTACTTGATTGTAGCATTTTTAGAATTAATATAATTCAGGAGTTGGTTCAGCTTTTGGGCATTCCTGGGTGTCCATTATAGTGGTTTGCAGCTTTGTTCTTAGCATTTGAGGATGTCTATCCTCTCTTGTAACATTCTAGATGTCATTCCCTTGGGGTTTGGCCTTTGGAATTCTTTGTTATTAGCTTCATTATTAGGCAGTTTAGTTGCATTTTCGGCTACAGGCAGATTTGGTATTTTGCTCATATCTTCTTCACTACTTGTTCGACGCTTATGCCACTTGGAGGGAATGGTATTATGAAGGTAGTGGACTGATTGAAGGACAAAGTATTGTAGCAACAAGTTCGTAAGCATGGGATGGAGTATTATGTCAATACTGCTGAAGTAATTAGTGAGTTGATAAATCTGCTATGTATTTGGTTTTATGAATTTTGAAAATAACATTTTATTAGCAGCAGTTCATTTCCACTTTGCATATCATTGTAGTTTCTTTCTTGTTTATGTTGTATGATACCAATTCCATGCACGAAACACAAAAAACAATAAACGTTTGATTTCCAGAGTTATAAGGGGTTTAAAACATTAAACGGAGAAATAAGAAGTTGAATGCAAACTGTTTGACATAATTCCTTTCAACAATTTGGTTTAGTTTTTGGGACATCCAGGGGTGCCCATTATAGTGGTATTAGAGCTATACGTCCTGCCATCCCGTGGAGATCATATTGATAGCCGGATAAAGATGTATATTAGTCCAGATCAAGATGTGATGTTTAGACAGTTATTGGGTACATTAGAGAAGAGGCAACGTATGCAACAGGAGCAGAATAGGCAAATGGATATGATGTTGCAGCTTATGGCTAGACAGATGGGCATCAACATTGATGATTTGTACGTTGCTCCAGAGTAGAAGGTAGTCGATTTCTCAGGTGGGATTGAGACACATATAGAGCCAACCAGCTATGATGTTGGTGATGTGGGCATTTCGGCAGAGTCAGTAGAGACATGCGTGCAAAGTCAGGAGACCACATATGAAGCCTTGTCAGGGGATGATGATGTAGCAATAGTGGAATTAGGAGACTGCGAGGATACTATCATATCAGCAACCACTTCTATGTCAGTTAAAGCATCCAATGAGGAGTTTAATGGTATAAATGCAGTGGTTGATGTATTTTCTAATGAAGCCACACATGTTAATGATTATGAGTTTTCATCAACTACAAATTCAGTTCAATTTTCTGTTGCAGCAGTTAATGTTGTTCCTATGTCTATATATTTCGATGCGGTAACACCTATTGTTGATACAGTTAGCATGAGTACATATGGTTCACCTACAACTACATCTTTTTCAATGCATGATGGTGATAATATGCATTCCAGTCCAATATATATTATGTGGATGGATAAAGGGAAGAAGACATTTCATAGATCTTCTATGGAGTTGCCTTATGGTGACATTCTGACTTCATCAGCACAAGTTTTGAATGCTAGGCTATAGGGGTTGGTCTTGATGATGTGGGTTTTTAGTTGGTTTAACTTCCATATGGATATCACATATTGGGATCCAGGTGGAGGTTGGAGTCCATTATGTTACTTAATTGCTTGAGGACAAGCAATTTCAAGGAGGGCGGATTTGTAATGATCTCATCTTTTGGCCTTCATGTTCTCCAAAGTCTAAGTGGAGGATAAGAAAAAATTAAATTAATTTCTTATAAAGTCATTAAATAAATTAAAATTAAAAGGTGGCTTTATATTTAATTAATTTAATTAATTATTGTATTACAAAGGAGATGCGTCTAGAGTGTGTATTAATTATTGGAAAGGTGGAAGCCTCTAGAAGCACAATTAATTATTGCAAGAGAGGAGTTTATAGAGAGTGCATTAATTATTGGAAGGGGGAAGCTTCTAGCACTTGAAATTAATTAATGTTTTAGTTCTTTCTAGAAGGGTGAAGGAATAGGATAAATAGGGGTGAGAGTCTCATTGTTTAGCATGGGATTATTGTATCAAATGATTATGACTTGCATTTGATAACAGCTTAGATGTGTGAATCACACTCTTTTTTGGCAATAGGGGAAGTTCATTCTCTGTTGTAACATTCTAGACGTCATTCCCTTAGGGTTTGGCCTTTGGAATACATCTCTTTGTACTTGATTGCAGCATTTTTAGAATTAATATAATTTCAGCAGTTGGTTCAGCTTTTGGGCATTCCTGGGTGTCCATTACATTGAGCCGCATATCTTCTTCTTTTCCTCGGCTCTTCCTATGTTTCCTTGATTTGTTTCTTCTTTGTAACTTCCTCTTTGGCCTTTTGATTGGAGGCCCTTGTTGTAGCTCATGTTGTTGGCTTTTGAGGTGATGGTGTGGCAGCTTTCTTTGATCTGGGCTTAGCTGGAGGCTGTTCTGTTTCCTTTCTCTTCTTTGGCTTAGCTTCAGTTGGTGCTTCCTTGGCTTCTTCTTCCTCTGCACCTTCCTCCTTGTCTTCTCCAAGGCCTTGAGTTAATTCCATTGGCCCTTGTTCTTGCTCATCTTCATCATCACTGTCATCTTCTTCTTCTTCTTCTGCTTCAACCTCAATTTCTTTACCAAATTTCTTCTTAATCTTCTTTAATAATTTGTCTTTCTTCTTCAATGTGGGAGCAATTTTTAATTCCATGTTTATCTTTGATCTTACCACATCATAAGTGCCAAAATGTGGAGCACTTTTATCTGTTTCTTCTACCAATAATGTAGTTATTGCTGCAGATGCCTCATCAATATTAATTTCATATCCAAATGGCCTTAGCCATCTTACCCTTGGTATTACTGCTTGAATATAAGTAAAATCAATGTCAACTAAGAAACATATATCATTAGTATGTTTTTCCACTAAGGAAACTAGTATCCTAGATCTTTGCTTCATGGATTTCTTGAAATCCTCAAAATAGCTTGTCATCAAGGTATCAAAATTTTCTTCCATTTGCTCTATGTATTCATTGATTTGGGCAATGATGGTTCTGTCATTCCTCCATGCCACTTTGACAAAAGAAGGAAACTCATTTTGAACATAAAAGAATATGCAAACTAGGATTGTTCCAAATTTGCATTGAGTGCCCTTTGTTCTTCTTATAGCAACTAGGTTTTCATTGATCTACTGTAGTTGCAGTTCTGCAAGATCATAAGTATGATCCTTTTTCACCAATTTTTAGCCTACATCTACTACAATACATGGTACACTATTGAGTCTACTAGATTGGTAGAATTTATGGGCAATGACTCTAACAACAAACTCAACTAGAGGATCCTAAATGGTGTGAATTGTCATTCCTCTTTTGTTCCACTGGGCACCAGTGTTCTTTTCAATAACCTCCTTTGATTCACTTCTCAAAGTTTTGAACCGATCTAGGGTTGGGTACCCTGTTACTCTATGTATGATTTCCTTTGTCAATTTTATGGGAGTATCTTCTAACCACAAATTTCCACCATGAATTCTGCTCAACAAAAGTCTAACTAATTCTATTTTGAATACGACGGGAAGGCTCAAAACTTGAGTTAAACCCTTTCTTTCAAGGATTTTGAATTCATCTTTTAAGACTCCATCTACACACAATTTCTCATAAGCTTGTCTTATTTCCATGTCTCCTAGGGCACCTATCTTACAGTTGTAACATTTTCTCACATCTTGGACCATTACAACTTTTGGGGGAATTTGGGAGAGAGCACCGGCTGGGTCATTTTTGTAGGCAACTTTGGGAATGGGTCAAAAATTGGGTTGCTTGATCTCATTTGAAACTAATTGAACTTCAAACGTTTCTTTATCCTCAATTTTCTTCGAACTTGATGCCATTTATGCAAACTAGGGTTTTTACAATAAAAAGATACGAAACTGCGTAGCTCGGCACAAATAAAAATACCTTGAGATCGATGAAAAATGTGTTGAATGAGGTTGTAATCTACTTGAAATGCTAGATTCTTGCTATGAAGTTGCTCAGCTCTCTTTCTTCTTCTTTGCTCTTTGATCGCGATGAGTAAAACTGATTGAAATCATGATAATATACCCTATTTCCATCACATTAAATGCTCAACTGCCAACTCGGCCTCTGAAGAAATTTTAACCTAACTCGACTTGCACTAGATTTTCACTTTGCTTGGCTTCCATTGGAGTTAACCAACTCAACATTAGTTATTAGCTCAATCCCTCTTAGGAGCTCAACATGTGTTGGAGTTTAACTCAACATCCAAAGATATTCTAGCAACAACATTTAGATTTTGTCTTGACATCTTATTTCATGCAAATTTATACTTAGCATGGCTTCTTTGTCTTGGGACTGATGTGAGATATAGCTTTGTATATCAGTCCAGTATACTTCTTATGCTTAGTTTGATGAGGTGTGATCACTTGACCCATTGGGTGAAGTGATCCCTTCGCTTGATGTGTTGCACTCATCTTTCTTTTTCCAAGTCTTATTCATTTGCCTTCTTATCTTTTCGACATCAATTTTTTCTTTTCCCTTGTTTTCTTCAGTCTTGGGTGCCTTTGATCTTGTAAGACAGTTTCTGCTGATATGACCAATTTTTAAACAACTGAAAGATGTAGTTTGATTCAACCATCTTTTGTAGTTCCCTTTAAAATGTGTTCTTATGCAGTTTGTGGTATATGTCCATATTCTTGACAATAATGACAACTATACCTGGTATTGTAATCCCAATGATAATAACTTTCATTCCCTTCTATTTTTGCTGGTTGATTTGATATCCACATAGGTTTTGATCTACACTCAAATGCCCTATGTCCATACTTTTTTCAATTATAATAATGTCCATCAAATCTCTGAGTCCTTGTGGCATTGGATCTGCAATTTTGTGTCATATGTCCTTGCATGTTGCACTTGTGACAAAAACTCTTATTTTTGGGTGTGTTTGATTGATTGAATCTTCTACTCTTGCACACATTAGCTGTATGCCCCTTCTTATTATAGTAATGACAAGTGGGTTTTGAATTCTTACCTTTGTCACTTCTTTTTTCAGCATTCTTTGATGATTCCCCAACTTCAGTGCTATTGTATCCTAGTCCTGATGTATCATAAGCAGATTTTGGGGATTTCAGCAATTGTTCAAAATACTTGATAGCTTCACTTGACTTGTTGAGATTCTTTGCTACCTCTTTTTCTCTGTTCAATTCATTCTGCATTTGTTCATTCTACATCTTTAAAGTAGAGATCTCAATATCTTTCACATTGAGTTCATGATGAAGGTTCATCATTTGGGCAAGTGTATCCATCTGCATGTTTGAGATCCTTATCAATTCAGTACATTTTTCTTCAAGTCTGTTTGCAAGGTTTCTTTTGTCATTTTCCATCATAACTTTATCTTCAACTGCTCTTTTCTTGTGTTCAGTGATTTCACATATCATTATGTCTTGTGACTCATGTTCCATCTTGAGAGATCCTATCTCATCTGCTTGAACTTTATTTTTCTCCATCAGTTCTGCTATTGCTGCATCAAACTCTTTAGTATCTTCATTGGAAAATATGTTGGTGGTATCAATCTCCTTGTAGTGTATATCATTTTTAGCTATGGCTAGATCCTTCCTTTTTTTTAATGAATTTCTCAACTTGTTTCTAAATTCCTCTAGGCTAAGCAGAGCAAGTTGCACATCTATCACCTGATTTTCAATGATCTTTCCAAGTTTGAAAGCTTCCATCTTTAGATCTTTTCCTCCAAGCTATTAGGCTTTTCCTTGTGAGAATCTGGACGCTCTGATACCAATTGTTGGAATATTCAAATATGGAAAGAATACTTATGAGAGGGGGGGTGAATCAGAAGTATCACACTTTAACCAATAAAACTTTTAACTAAAAGTAAATTGCATGCATGTAAATACATCAAGTAAACATGAAACTAAGACATGCATTAACAAATCATAACACTGGAATTTGGTAACCTAGAAACCCTCTAGGAATAAGAAGGTAAAATTAGGGTGGGGATGATACCCACAAAAATTACTGCAGCAATATTGTTCAACCACTTCTGATGGTCTGCCCTATTAAAGGCCTGCCCTGTTAAAGGCTTTACACTATATTAATAGTGACCTGGTTAGAGGCTTTACAAACACTTTACATGAAGTGTCACCCTATTAAAGGATTTAATCACCTAATTAAAGGATCTATGAAGTAGTTGTTAAGCTAACCTATCGCCATAGGATTTTCATTTTAATACAATTGCTAGAAAGTATTAGGTATAATGAACCTAATAGATTACAATCCTTGATTGCTGAATGCAGGCACCTATTTCGTTTTCTCTGATCTTGATCCTTTTGTGATATGATAATCCTCGCTTCTAAAAATAGATTTCCTTGTGCACCCTTGTATGTCCACTCTTCTATTATGAAATTTTGTCTTCCTTATAAAGACATTTGAGAATTTAGGGTTAGGTATTGATCTACGATCCATATTCAATCTTCATTTTTTGCTTATCTTTTGCACTTCTTCTATTGGTTGCATGCCTTTATCATTTTTCTTATTGTCTGCATGTAGATTGCATAAGAAAAATAAAAGATTCGATCTTATCATTAAATCCTTCGAGATTTACCTTATGTCAGCTGCAAAAACTATTTGCATCATAGTTTGTGCAATTACAAACTCTTATGCTGATATTCTGAGTTACTCGGCTCCTGAAGTATTGCTGATACTCAGCACATGCTATTTCATGGATAGCTCAACACCTAAAAAAAACTGTATCACTCAGCACCTTATGTTACTTGACACTTGTTAACACTCGACGCCTTATGTTACTCGACACTTGTTAACACTCGACACCTTATGTTACTTGGCACTTGTTAACACTCGGCACATTATGTTACTCGACACTTGTTAACACTCGGCACCTTATGTTACTTGACACTTGTTAGCACTCGACACCTTATGTTACTCGGCACTTACACTTCACTCGGTATCTGATCTTCAGTCGACATCTAAAAACTACTCCGCACATGAAGATCACTCGGCACCTGAAGTCTTTCCTAACTCGGCATTTGTTGTGGCTCGACATGCATGGTGTACTCGACACCAATATAGAGTGGGTGAGTGTATTGGCACTCAAGTGTCAAAAACCATTATGAGGTTAACACTTTTTCTGACCTTAAACACTTCATCTTCTTTCTAGTTTCCTTCTCTACTCTTGCCAAATACCACTTAAACTTTTGAAAATCTTTTGACCTCTCTTTTCGATACATTATAGTCATCATTCTAAAATAATCATCAATAGAAAGAATAAAATACTTATCTCCACTATAGCTCTCAATTTCAATAGGTCCACATAAATTAGTAAGAACTAGCTCCAAGACTTCTTCAGAATGATATTTCTTACTTTTTAAACCTGTCTTTCCCATCTTACCAATTTGAGAATTTTTGCATAGGTCCATATTAGGTTTCCTAAAACTAGGAATACCTCTCACTCTTTTTTCTTTTTCTTATCTTGATCACAAAGTTCACATGACATAAGCTTTTATGACATAACCAACTTTCTTCTACTTGAGCAATAAAACATGAACTTTTGCTGAGATCTAGGTAGAATAAGTTACCTTTTTTTTTACTAGAGCCAACTAGATTTTCTTTTTTCATCCAACACCTTGGCCTTCCCATTCATGAATTCTACCTTGAATCCAATGTTATTCAATTGTGCCACACTTAGTGGATTATGATTTAGTCTTTCAACCCAATAAGCATTACCACATCTAAGTTCATTGGTTGGTGAGATACAACATTTTCCCTTTATGCAACATGGTTCATTGTTTCCAAATATGAAACTTCCACCATCATAATGTTCCATATGTTCAAACTTTTTTTTGTCACCAATCATATGATGTGAGCAACCACTAACATTTTCCCTTTATGCAACATGGTTCATTGTTTCCAAATATGACACTTCCACCATCATAATGTTCCATATGTTCAAACTCTATTTTGTCACCAATCATATGATGTGAGAAACCACTATCAATAATCCATGTATCATTTTTGTTAACATGGGATATAAGTGCCATTTTATCTTCATCATCACAAAATTCATCTTTTATAGCAATATAGACCATTTCATCATCTTCACTACTATTTGAATCTTTAGCCATAAAACAATATTCTTACTTTTATCCTTTTAGTCCTTTAAGTTCTTTAAATCCTTCTTTCCTTTGAACTTATTGTGCTTCTTTTCATCTTTGTCTTCTCTATTTGGACATCTTGTAGCAATGTGTCCAACCTCTTCACAAGAAAAGCAGATTAAAGAAATTATTCCTTTGTATTTTCCTTTGCCTTTAGGATACCTTCTTGTAAGTAATGCTTCAATGGATTCAAGATCACTATCAGAACTATCTTTGTCTTCACTTTCATATTGTTTTCCTTTAGACTTTTTATCTTTCTTCTTGAGTGACAACTTGTCTTCAAATGTAGACTCAAGATTGCTATAACTAGGAACATAATTATCATAGTTATCTAGCTCAAATATTGTCAATATTCCAACTACTGCATCCAATATTATATCATTCTTTGGATTGCATCTCATTTCTTAAATTTCTGATACTGTGATTTCATATATAGGATGAAGTGTTCTGAGAAACTTACTAACCAATGTCTCATCTTCAAACTTTCCTCCTAAAGCTTTGATTGCATAAATACTATCTTTGATTCTATCATTGTACTTTGCAATGTTCTCATCTTCTCCCATCATTATTTGATCAATTTTTCCTCTAAGACTTTTAGCTTTGGCTCTTCTTACATTATCATCTCCTCCATGGATGGCTTTCAACTTGATCCACATCTCATAAGAAGTTCCATAATATTTGACTTCATCAAATTTGGCATAGTTGAGAGATGAAGCAATATCAATCATCATAATGTTATGACTCTTCTTCTATGTAATTTCTTCAACAATAATTCCAGTAGGTGCCACATATTTGGTCTCTAGGTATTTTATCCTTGAATCTCCAAAAATTGCTAGATGTAGTCTCATGATTTCTTGCCATGCTTTGAAGTTATCTTTTTTTAGCTTTGGGATCTTCCTTCTGTAAGGCATCTTGATCTTTAGCTTAGGTCCTCAAAACCTTTTTTGCAAGCACCAAAAACTCTGATACCAATTGTCAAAATATAGGAGGAGTAAATATGAGGGGAGGGGTGACTTAGTTACTACTAAAATAAATCCTATATCCCTTAGATGTCAATATAGAGCATAGATTTTACTAAAAATATTGTTCCTTGGCAAACACACAATCACTTAATTAATATTGATAATATGTTGTAACTCGGTAACGACTAAAATAACAACTGTAAGTACGTAAATGCTTAACATGTAAATCTTATGATATTATTTGTGATTAACCTTACTTAACTTAGTTGCATACACATGAAATAAATAGCATGAACACAAGTGACATCAAGATTTAACGTGGAAATCCAATTTGGGAAAAACCACCAATTGCAACTAGTTATTGATTTTCACTCTTTGAAAGTGTGCCCTATTAGGAGCTAACCCTATTAAAAGTTACAAAACACACTATTAGGTGTGACCCCATTAGAGGATTTAATCACCTTGTTAGGAGTGTCTTTTTTAGAGGTCTTTAGACACTTCAATCTAGAAATGCCACCTTGTTAGAGGATTTACAAATATTTGTTAAGCCAACTTTGTTAAGATATTTAGGTCACTACTACAATGGTTAGAGAGTAACAATAAGATGACCTAATTTCTGATGTAACTAAATTTTTGATAATAGATCTCAATTCTAGCTTGAATACTTGATCCTTTCTAATTGAATGTATCTTTGCAGCTTCTCAATGATATTCTCCTTATCCTTTTAATTTGCTTCCTTTAGGAATCTTCTATTATTCCATTCACTTGCACACATTTAATACTCAAATTGACCTTATACTTATACCTTATGCATTATCAATTCATGTTTAATACAACTTAAAATAATTAATACTCATCTCCTTAGTCAGCTAGAACCAACAAACAACTTCATTAAACTTAATATGCCAAAACAAGAAAATTCTTCATTAGCCAACCCTGCTCGGTAGACACTAACTTAGAAATGATTTTTATGTTTTAACCAAGTGAAATCAATTAACACATCTTCACAAAATTCCTTTGGTAACCAAGTGAGCTTGGTTCCTTTGTTACCGAAGTGATATAGGTTAACACTCAACTTCTGCAATCTTTTCTTCGATGCCTGACTAAACTCAATAAACAATATCTTCTAAACTTAGCAAACACTAGAAAGCTTAGTAGACATAGGAAACTGTCTTCATCACCTAAGTGAGCTCAACATACGCTGACTGGTAAAGATATGACATTTTGTTTAACATCAAAGGTAGTCCACAATTAACCAATTATTTTCAACATGAACCTTGTACATAATCATTGTAAATAATCACTCATTTTGCTAAACACTGGCACATGCAAACATAGACTTAAACGTTTTTCTTCAACAAAATCATGCTTTGACAAAGTCTACACTGAACCTCTTGAACTAATGGTCACTCAAATTTTACTTGGCTCACAACACTTTCAACAATCAAACCATGTCAAAACATCAATCCAACACAATTGACAATACCAACAATTCTTAATAAAGAAAGTAATAGTGGACTAGAATTTCTTGAAATTGATATGATACTCTATGATATAAATTGATTTATGAGAGTGGTCAGGATGGTTCATGGTTATTTCTAGATCTATTTTTTGAATGTCCTTTTGATTTTCTGGGGCATGACTATGCCTTAGAGTGGATAAGGTCATTATATGTTCACATGTTTGTTTTTAAATAAAACACTTACATTTTCACTTTAACTCTCTATGCCATAATGTGTTTTATTCCATTTTCCATATCAAAATAAAGATTTTTTGACATAAAGTTTACCTAATAAGAGCAAGCTTCATCATTTACTAACTCTTCTCATGTCTCATTTTCTCTCTCTACTAATATTTCTTCTATCATTTTTTCTCATCCTACCTTCCTTCTCTCAATTTACTACAGCATGATTTTTCATTAGTTTTCTTTGACACAACACTCATAATTGTATTGTATCAAAGAGAGGAAAAATGTAGATGGTCAAAAATGGTTTGTGCCTACTCTTTTATCACTTTTACGCACTAAGACATCTAATTTTCTCAATTCACTAACTTTTATCTTTTGGCCAACTTGACCATCATTTTGACTTATTTCATGACATTCTCTGAACACTTTTTAATATATCTTTCATCATTTATAAACCTTTCATTCCTAAAATCAATCCAGGGCCATTTTAATGTTATCAAAATCACCTAAAATCAACCCTAATCAATCATCATCATCTATCCTTTAGGCATTGCTACACGCTTTAGGGCCTCATCAATAGTCATTAATCCATGTCATATTTCCTTAGCATGTTATCATTTTCATCAATTTGATACTTGGTATTGTCATGCCCCTTGGTGCCTTGTTATCATTTATAATGAACTTGTTCATTCACATTGTTGAGTCCTTTAGTGTCTAGTCACATACTTATCTTATCAATTTAATAGAATTGATAGAGTTTGTTGATGTTATTATGATCACTTATGTCAATCAATTTTAATCAAACCTATGACATTTGCAGAGTCCATTAAATGTCATATGTCATCAATCCTTGTCATGTGTCCTTGGCAAGTCATCATTTTTTGTCATTCATCTAGCATCATTTATTTCATCAATTTGATCAAGTTTTTAGTCCTATCAAATTTCATTATATTTGATCTACATTTTGTAGCATAATAATTTAATAGGGTTGTCCAATATTTATTTCATCATTTTTGGCCAATCATTTTACTAATTTTCCTTATAGGGATAAATAACCCATGGTTTATTCTTATGTCTTAATCATTTAATTTCATTCCCTTCTATTAATTATTCTTCTTTACTAACTCTGACAATTAATTAATATTTTTTAAATAATTGTTTTCATATTCTTCAATTAAGGGAATTTCATATTTTCTAATTCCTAATTTCCTCATTTCTAATTTCAATTTTAGAGGAAATCATGAGTTTTTAAAGTTCAACTTTTTAACTCTTACATCTTCCCACTAATTGTGCTTCCACTTCTTATTTTATAGCTTCTACTCTTTCACCTTCTTTTTTCTAGTTCTTACACTTTCCATTCATTTTCTTAT
>CM053789.1:587533572-587543572 GCA_028749045.1 Cupressus sempervirens
GCATTGGATAGGTTAACCTATAATTTGGACTCCATTTTCAATGGGGCCACACTTAGGTGAGGATGGGTAAACTAACCAATGGGGGGGGGGGGGGGGGGTTGTATGAGAAGGGACCAAGATCAATAGTGTATCCAAGCTTGGGGCTTGTTGCTCGGTTATAAAATTGTTTCAATTTTATAAGCTATGGTTAATTTTTGAAACTTGCCTAGTTTTAAGCTTTAAATTGGCCATTTTATCTTTGAATTTTTGTGAGTTTCTAAACTTCCATGTCTCTGGCTCATTATTAGCTCCACACAACACTTGGAATTTTTAAAATCTGACTTCTAAGCCTCAAGTTATTGCAAGTTAATGGAGAGACTCAAAATATGTGTTTTCAAGTCCATCATTAACCATTAACCTCTCAAAAGGTTAATGATAACGTCCAAAAACACATTTTTCTTAACCTCTATGAGACAATTATCAACTTGTGTCACATGTAAGTTGTAATAACAAAAGGGCAATTTTGATTTCATGGCATTATCAAAGAGAGAACATCTAATTTGCTGCCTTTTAATGATGGTAATGCCTACACACTGAAGGGCATTATTATAGGCAAAAAAAGGTTTGAATGTCTAGCTTTCTCGGCTAGTCAATTGAGGGAAAATTCAGTCTGGATGTTTTCTTCCAATGACAACATTAGTGCCGAAAGCATCAAAAATTGGATTGGCAAATTCAAGCATATCAAGAATGTAGTCAAGTGTGCAATGAGAATGGGGCAATCATTTAGCTCTTCTAGGAAGTCACTAAATATTCATGAGCATGAGCTTGTCCTCATTCCTGATAGTGAGGTCTATACTGATGGCATCAGATACTATTTTTTAGATGGAATTGGGAAGATTTCCTTAAGGTTGGAAAAATAGATTGCCAATATATATGAATTTGGTCTCCCCCCACCTTTAGCTTTCCAGATAAGATGAGAACTTTGAATGCATGTAGAAAGAAGGGAAGCACCCGAAATGATGCTCAAGCTCTTCACATTAGAAATATGCAAAGACCACTAGGGCCATTTGATGCTTTCCAAATTGAGTACATTGTCGAGATTGGTCACAGATATTGCCCTTTTTCATATCAATACCATTGAGTTCTGTGGCACTCTTCCTAAGAGTTTTGAGAGCCTTGAATTGCTATTTGAGCTAGATACTAGCAACATCAGATTCCTACAGTACTCTTCTCATCACCTTCATTGAAATTCTTAGACATCAAATTTGATGATTTTGAGGGGATCTTCGCACATTTACATTAGCTTTATGGAATGATATGGCATTCACGCTAGAATGTGCTCTCTGTGCATTAGCTCTATGAGGGTGGATCTCTGTACATTGTTTCTATGATTAAGTTCTGACTACATCTGATTGAAATGCACCGAGATCAATAGAGTTGAGAAATGTAGCAACTCACTCTTTACAGCTTCGTGTTCGTGGTCATGACCGCCGGCCTCAAATTTTTGTACAAGATTTTAATGATATTTCTACTATCTATTTGGGCCATTTCCTACTGTAGTCCTCTCATTGCCTTCATTAAAATTCTTGGGCATCACATTCAGTGGTTTTGAAGGTTAGCTGCCATCACAACTACTAGATGAGGGCATGGATGCCATCCTTGCTAACAACAACATGTTTAACTCTAAAATTTCATCAAATACGAACAAAAAAAAAAAAAGCCTATCAAACCTAGGGAACTCTCCATCTTCTTAAATTCCAATAATCCCCTAAAATTGAGGCAACGTCATAGGTGTTGATGATATTGGGCTACATAACAATGGTGGAATGCTGATACAAAGACTAATATCAATCAAGCAATGCAAAATGGTGGGAGGCCTAATGTATCCGATACATATACAATCAATGGACTCCCTAGGCCACTGTATAATTGCTCAACCAAAGATACATTCAAGCTGAAATGATGTCGGGAAAGACTTATCTCCTCCACATAATCAATCCTACTCTCAAAGCATGTGAATTGTTTGATAAATTGTGTTAATAAATGTGATCTCATGGAAGGCAATGGTTGCAGGATATGCACAAATTTGATTTTGCATAAATGACTAAAACTCTTCATGACCCCTTCGATTTTGTAGATTGTGGAAGGTAATGGAATAAACATGGTCAACATGAGGCTTTCAAAGGCCACACCATTCTACACTAGTATTAGGAAAGGAGAATTGTTCTACTATGTCTGACCTTGGACACATATCCATTATTACAATCTAATTCAACTATACCATGGTTCATATATATTGAGTCAATGGTTCAAATTCAATAAAGCATCAATAGGTGGATATGATAATGGCTCATCAAAATTAGTCCCAAAGGATTGAAAATTCTATAACTTATATCAATAGGAAGACAAGGTTGTAGTATCACTATCAAAACTACAGTCAGTGCATGAGCAATTGATGTTGCCAAACTTGGCGATGATCATGAAGAAGAGTCTGTATCAAATAACTCAACAAATCAATGATTCAACCTTTTGAAGACACATTCCAAGCCATACATTTCAAATAATGGTTATTGTCATTTAAGGTTAATTAACCTCACCCAAATCAGGTATTTGGGAGGTAGTTACTAACCACAAAGGGGTAGTTATTAAGCTCTGTGTCTATATAAGGGCTCTTTTGGGCTTTGTAAAGAGACTTTTTTTGGCTTTGGAAAAAGGGAGCAGTATGCTAAAATTTTGATTAGGAGATGATATTTGGAAAGTATGTACAAATTTTGTCTGTGTAATCAAAAATTCCTCTTGAGTTCTTGGTGCAAGAAAATAAAGGAATGTGCAATTTGAGTTCTCTTCTTCCAAATCTAAATTGTTAGAAATGTTGATTCTCTTTGTAGTGAGCATTCTCATAGTATGGTGTAGATGTTTATGAATCTGTGGATCAACATTGTACTAGTAATAGTTTTCAAGTTTAGATCTTGATTGTTGTTATTAGCAGTTTAAATTTAGTAGTTTGAGAAAGCCTTGGAGTCGTGTGGTGCATTTGTCATCATGAGCTTTCTCATCTTTTAGTTTTAGATTCTTTATTCAAAAAAATCTTTAAAAATTATATCATACAAGGGAGCTGCACCTCTAAACGCAAAGGAAGGCTGCATACCGAGGGCCTATCCAACTGTTGTGAATGGTTTGCCACACACTTCATTGGGAAAATTCTAGTGTGACAAATCATTTTACCAAAAAAAATTTGGTGACTCTGCTAGGGATACTGAACAAGAAAGATTAATCAGTCGCCTGTGATGAAATAACATGGTATTGCTGCATGAGAATGTACTTCCAATTCTCCACCCAACCTTGGTTTCCAAGATGCCCAGGAGGATATTATTTCAGACTTGAACACTCTAGCCTAGAGGTGTAGACAAAGTGCTCAACAATACCATATGGTGAATCTAGTTCTTGAAGAAGAAGAAGAATTCGAGAAAATCTTGCGAAGAGCTCCTATTGGTCATAATGTTGCGGTTGTTGAAAGAATAGTAGTTATCCCAAGAAGAAATATGAAAAATCTTGGTGACATCCAAAACCAAGTGAACAATAATCAATAACATGGTTGATAAAAGGTACCTTCCCTAGAATGAAGGTTGGTGACTCTATTTTAAAGATTGATTATCGAAGACTCTATTTGAAGGTGGCAATTCAGAATCATGGTTTGGTACAAGGGAAAAGTTGAAAGTGACAGTGATGATGAATACTTTCATATCCTAAGAAACAGATTCCTGATGAGCCTCTGCAAGTTGAATTCTTGAAGAATTTCTATGGCGGTAGGAAGTTGGACGCTAAAATGGTTCATCCCCACTTACTTCAAGTTTTTCAAAAGATTGAAGAAGAAGATGGAAAGGATTATGGTTTTTTTTTCTCATGATCAAGGATTCTTTTTGGAAAAAGATTCATCGTATAAAGATAAAGAAGGCTTTGCTGAAAAATGTGCTTCATCTAAATCAGCAATGAGGAATACTAAAAATGTCTATCATGCACTAGTATCTCAGAAAAACCAGATTGATCCTGAGCAAGCAAGCTTCTTGAAAAGTTTCTATAGTGGATGGAAACTAAATCCAGGAGGGATTGATCCATCTTTGCTCCAGACTTTGCAAAAGATAGATGAAGAAGATGGTAAAGATAATCATTTTTTCTCTCACAGACCCAAATCTTTTTTAGAAGGATGTTTCACATGTGAGCATAAGGAAGAACTTGATAAGGAAAGTGATTCATGTCAATCAAAGATGGATAGAGGTGGTCAAAAAGGTTTCCCAATTTTTACACCTATTGCTCATCAAAATCATACTTCCATTGATCCCAATCAGGTTGAATTTTTGAAAAGATTCTATGGTAATGCACGCGTGGATCCTAACAAAGTACATCCTTCTTTACTTCAAATGCTATGAGAACTTGAGAAAGAATACCCATGCAAGAATTATTTTCTTGATAGTAGAACATCTTCTAATCGAAATATTAGAAAGGATTCATCTAAATCTTCATGCTTGAAAGAAGACATGGATCTTATGTGTAATAAAGGAGATGGTCAAGAAAGAGAGTCTATAGGAGAAGAAGGGTTTGCAAATGTATCAAGACATGACTATGAAGATTTCAAAATCCATGAGAAATTATTCAATCATCTCAATCCTAATGAGAAAGAAAAAGAAATATCGAAATCTCGGGGAAATGCACAACATTTGATTGAAGATGAGGAAAATGTGGATCAAGGTGAATTTCATACAACTTTTATTCCTTCTTGGTGCCTCGATGTTTTAGATGATGACTTCCTATGTGGAGAAAATCTTCCCAATCATCCTTCCATGATCATTCAAGATGAATCTATTGATGACATCAATACATCAGTTGTTATGGAACAATAAAAAATCACTACCATTGATGGAGATAAAAGCAAGCATCAACTTCTACAACTATGTACTTTCCCTGAGGAAATGGAGACCTATACATTTGATGATATTGATGAACTTTTGATTAAATGATTAGTTGATGAAAAAGTTAAAAATCAGCTTCTAGGAGAAAAAGATGAACCATGTAACTTTAATTCTTTATCATGCATGCCAACTTTCACACTTCATGAAAGATGTCTTAGAGAAGAAATGATGATTGAAGAGGGGATAGATATCATCGAACATATTGAAGATGAAAGCTATATGGATATGAAGACAAGTTCCCCTATTCCTATGGAAGTGAAATTAAATTCCTATGGATCATTCAATGTTCAAGAAAATCCTCTTTTTGAGTCTTTTCATCAAGTAGGAAATTCTATGCCAAAGAACTTCTATGAGATGAATAACCATAATGAAGAAAGTAATGAGTTAGTAGAGGATATTATGGAGGAATCTAGTGAAGAAAGCTCTTATGATGTATTTATTCCAAGATTGTGCTCAAAATCCTTGGATAGAAAATTTCTCTTTGAGGAAAATGTTTACTTTAATCCCTTATTCTTAGAGAAAGGCATTTCTATTGATGATTGTCAACTTGGTATTCAAAGACAAGGTTTGATGGCTATAATTCCACAAGTTGCTTCACATCACATATTATATGAAGGCAATCCAATATGAGGTTTGATATCTTTGAGTCTTAATCCCCAGAAGGATCTTCAAAAGGAGAATTTTGATATTAATGGAAGGGAAATTGAAGTTATGACCAACCATGGTGATGATGGTATCAATGTAACTCAACAAAAATTGAGGGTTCAGGATGATATTTTGGAAGATAAAGAAGAAGAAATGGATCATGGAAACACTCAACCTAACACAGATGTGCATCTAAGTTGGAATAATATTATAGAAGATTCAAACAGGATCATGGTAATGGAAAAAGAAGAGGGTTCACCAAGCATAGGAAAAGATCATAAATGCATTCAGAAACTTGAGAATCTTATAATTCAACTCTTTCAAAATGAATTTATCTATGACATGCAGCAAGAACTAGAGTCAATTTTGAAGTCTGAGATTTTTGATGAAGCCTGGTTATTTGGATATGTTCTATCATCCATAGATGTGGGGCATGCTAGGAATTTTAGGGGTATAATTCAAGGAGCACACTAAAATTCAAACCCATGGAAGCTTAAGAATTGTCACATGTTGATACACCATGGTATTTATTTTCCCCAACCAATGAATGGATTTGCATAATTATAACTTGAGTCATTGGAGGTAGGAAAACCTGCCTTGTATATAGTCTGGATAGGAGTTTTTGTTGTGCCTAGTTTTTCTTTCTGCTGTCCCATTTTTGGTGTTCATTCCCTCTTTTGTAAATTGGTCCCTCAAATGACTCTATTTTATAGCCTAATGGATAAGGCACTATTTTTCATTCTAGATTCAAGCTTCATCCTTGTTAGTCCTTGTCTCCAGTTAGAGCCAGCTGTTGCCCGATTATAAAATTGTTTCAATTTTATAAGCTATGGTTAATTTTTGAAACTTACCTAGTTTTAAGCTTTAAATTGGCCATTTTATCTTTGAATTTTTGTGAGTTTCTAAACTTCCATGTCTTCGACTCATTATCAGCTCCACAAAACACTTGGAATTTTTAAAATCTGACTTCTGAGCCTCAAGTTATTGCAGGTTAATGGAGAGACTCAAAATACATGTTTTGAAGTCCATCATCAACCATTAACCTCTCAAAAGGTTAATGATAACATCCAAAAACACATTTTCCTTAACCTCTCAAAAGGTTAATGATAACGTCCAAAAAAACATTTTTCTCAACCTCTCAAAAGGTTAATGATAGCCACCAAAAACACATTTTTCTTAACCTCTATGAGACAATTATTAACCTGTGTCACATGTAAGTTGTAATAACAAAAGGGCAATTTTGATTTTATGGCATTATCAAAGAGAGAACATCTAATTTTCCACCTTTTAATGATGGTAATGCTTATACACTGGAGGGCATTGTTATAGGCAACAAAAGGTTTGAATGTCTAGCTTTCTTGGCTAGTCGATTGAGGGAAAATTCAATGTGGATGTTTGCTTCCAATGACAACATTAGTGCTGAAAGCATCAAAAATTGGATGGGCAAATTCAAGTGTATCAGGAATGTAGCCAAGTGTGCAACAAGAATGGGGTAATCATTTAGCTCTTATAGGGAGTCAATAAATATTCATGAGCATGAGCTTGTCCTCATTCTTGATATTGAGGTCTGTACTGATGGCATCAGATACCGCTTTTTAGATGGAATTGGGAAGATTTCCTTAAGGTTGGAAAAATAGATCGCCAACATATGTGAATTTGGTCTCCCCCCACCTTTAGCTTTCCAAATAAGATGAGAACTTTGAATGCATGTAGAAAGAAGGGAAGCACCTAGAATGATGCTCAAGCTCTTCACATTAGAAATGTGCAAAGACCACTAGGGCCATTTGATGCTTTCCAAATTGAGTGCAGTGTTGAGATTGGTCACCGATATTGCCCTTTTTCATATCAATACCATTGAGTTCTGTGGCACTCTTTCTAAGAGTTTTGAGAGCCTTGAATTTCTATTTGAGATAGATATCAACAACATTAGATTCCTACAATACTCTTCTCATCACCTTCATTTTAAATTCTTAGACATTGGATTCAATGATTTTGAGGGGATCTCAGCACATTTACATTAGCTCTATGGAATGATATGGCATTCGTGCTAGCATGGGCTCTTTATATGTTAGCTCTATGGGGGTGGATCTCTTTAGATTGTCTCTATGTTTAAGTTCTAACTGCATCTGATTGAAATGCACCAAGGCCAACAGAGTTGAGAAATGTAGTAGCTCACTATTTACAACTTCATGTTCGTGGTCATGACCACGAACCTCAAATTTCTATACAAGATTTTAATGACATTTCTACTATCTATTCTTGCCATTTCCTACTGTATTCCTCTCATTGCCTTCATTAAAATTCTTGGGCATCACATTCAGTGGTTTTGAAAGTTAGCTGCCATCACAACTACTAGATGAAGGCATGCATGCCATCCTTGCTAACAAGAACATGTTTAACTCTGAAATTTCATCAAATATGAACAAAAAAAGAAACCTATCAAACCTAGGGAACTCTCCATCTTCTTAAATTCCAATAATCCCCTAAAATTGAGGCAACGTCACATGTGTTGATGATATTGGGCTACATAACAATGGTGGAATGCTGATACAGAGACTGTTATCAATCAAGCAATGCAAAATGGTGGGAGGCCTAATGTATCAGATACATATACAATCAATGGACTCCTTGGGCCACTGTATAATTACTCAATCAAAGATACATTCAAGCTGAAAGTGACATCGGGAAAGACTTATCTCCTTCACATAATCAATGCTACTCTCAAAGCACATGAATTGTTTGATAAAATGCCTTAATAAATGTGATCTCCTGGAAGGCAATGGTTGCAGGATATGCACAAATTTGATTTTGCATAAATGACTAAAACTCTTTATGACCCCTTCAGTTCTGTAGATTGTGGAAGGTAATGGAATAAAAATGGTAAACATGAGGCTTTCATAGGCCACACCATTCTACACTAGTATTAGGAAAGGAGAATTGTTCTACTATGTTTGACCTTGGACACATACCCATTATTAAAGTCTAGTTCAACTATACCATGGTTCGTATATATCAAGTCAATGGTTCAAATTCAATAAAGCATCAGAAGGTGGATATGATAATGGCTCATCAAAATCAGTGCCAGAGGATTGAAAATTCTATAACTTATATTAATAGGAAGACAAGGTTGTAGTATCACTATCAAAACTATAGTCAGTGCATGAGCAATTGATGTTGCCAAACTTGGCGATGATCATGAAGAAGAGTCTGTATCAAATAATTGAACAAATCAATGATTCAACCTTTTGAAGACATGTTCCAAGCCATACATTTCAAATAATGGTTATTGTCATTTAAGGTTAATTAACCTCACCCAAATCAGGTATTTGGGAGGTAGTTACTAACCACAGAGGGGTAGTTATTAAGCTCTGTGTCTATATAAGGGCTCTTTTGGGCTTTGTAAAGGGAATTTTTTGGGCGAACTATTCTAAAATTTTGATTAGGAGATGATATTTGGAAAGTATCTACAAATTTTGTCTTTGTAATTAGAAATTCCTTTTGAGTTCTTGGTGCAAGAAAATAAAGGAACGTGCAATTTGAGTTCTCTTCTTCCAAATTATAAATTGTTAGAAATTTTGATTCTCTTTGTAGTGAGCATTCTCACAGTATGGTGTAGATGTTTATGAATCTATGGATTAGCATTGTTCTAGTAATAGTTTTCAAGTGTAGATCTTGATTGTTGTTATTAGCGGTTTAAATTTAGTAGTTCAGGAAAGCCTTGGAGTCTTGTGGTGCATTCATCATTATGAGCTTTCTCATCTTTTAGTTTTAGATTCTTTATTCGAAAAACCCTTTAAAAATTATATCATACGAGGGAGCTGCCCCTCTAAATGCAGAGGAAGGTTGCTTACCAAGGGCCTATCCAACTATTGTGAACGGTTTGCCACACACTCTGTTGGGCAAATTCTACTGTGACAAATCTGTTTACCAATAGGGCTCAAGAAAGCATCAGGGACAGGTTATGTGGGACATTAGGGGGGATGATTAGAGAGAAAGGGGAGGGGATTGGCTTTTGGAACTGCTTGTCAGATCTGAATATATGCATAAAAAGGTATTCACAAAGGGGGTTGGTTGAGGGTTAACAAGAGTCTTTCATACACTAATAGAAGGTGCAAAAATAAGCTTAAACTCATAAATGCTACCATAATCATATAAAGAATGTGAAACTAAAGAGGGTGCACTTGGATACAAAAGGAGATTGTTGATAATGGACCATTGATAATGCATGGTGGGCTGGGGTCTACGTGTGAGATACTAGGGCATCCACATTGTAGCCGACGATTTGGAGGAGGACTACATCCAAAAAGATCCATAGTGAAGGGGGCCATAAGTAGAAAAACTAGAGACATCACATCTAACTTCAGTGAGAAGCAAGGACTGGAAGATGAATGGAATAGATGGCAAGGTTG